>UESW01004070.1:344726-600235 GCA_900491605.1 Calamus simplicifolius | reverse complement strand
AACCTCGGAAGCCCGAGCCTCCACGACGCTCGGATCGCCGGCCACAAGCGCTGGTTCCTAAAGAGCAGTTCACTCCCCTCATGGCCCCCATCTCCCACATCCTATTGGAGATCGAGGAGAACCATATTTCAAGCGTCCGGCTCCCTTGAAGTCCGGAGGCACTCGCAACAAGGAGTTTTACTGTCGATACCACCGAGACTACGGCCACGACACCGAAGACTGCCGCCATCTAAAAAAGGCCATCGAGGATTTGGTTCAGCAAGGCCATCTGGGCAAGTTTGTCGAAGGGGGAATCTCCCCGCGATGGGCCCCGCGGGGCCTCCAAGTCGTCCGGCTGGCGTGGATAATGCCCCAACCGAAAAGACCATAGCTATGATCTCTTGGGGAACGGATGGTGGTTCGAAGAGGCCGCGCGAGGGAATAGACTCTGTAATACCTTTTTTCGGAAAGGATCTAGATGGGGTAGTTAATAAGCACGACGATAGCGTCGTGGTTTCTATGACTATAGCTAAACACCCTGTAAAAAGAATTTTAATCGATAGTGGGAGCTCTGTGGATGTCTTGAGTTACGAGGCTTTTGTTCGGATGAACTTATCAAGGTCCTTGCTCCGACCGTTGCCACACCACTAATGGGCTTCACGGGAGACTCAGTAAACGTCGAAGGCGAAATTGCTTTCCCGGTCACGGCTGGAACTCCTCCATGTCAGAGTACAGTGGTCGTAAACTTCCTGGTGGTCCGGGTCCCGCTGGCTTATAACGCCATCTTGGGAAGACCGGGGCTGAACCTGCTGGATGCCGTGATCTCCACCAAGAGACTGTTGGTAAGGTTCCCTACCAACGAAGGGATCGGAGAAATGAAGGGGGAGCAAAGCCCACTTCCGCCCTGCTATCATCTGTCGCCCAGTCCGCTGAGCGCAGAGTCAGCGACAGCCTCTGAGTCGCTCGATCCTAGGGAGTTGGGAAGAAGGGGAGAGCCGGCAGAGCACCTACTAACCCTCCCCTTGGACGATGACCCGGCAAGGACTATTCAGCTGGGGGCATCACTCCCAGAGGAGGCACGCCGTCAACTCCTCACATTCCTGCATGCCAATGCTGACGTCTTCGCATGGTCTTCCTCCGACATGCCGGGTCCCTGAAGAAGTAATTACCCACCGGCTTAACCTCAAGCCCGAGTGTCGGCCAATCCGACAGAAGAAGAGAAATTTCGCTCCGGACAGACAGAAAGCTATCGACGAGGAGATCCGCAAGCTTATGGCTGCGGCCACATTCGGGAAGTCCACTACCCTGAATGGCTAGCTAATGTGGTGCTAGTCCGCAAGGCCAACGGAAGCTGGAGATGTGTGTAGATTTCACCGACCTCAACAAGGCGTGCCCCAAAGATAGCTTTCCACTACCTCGAATCGATCAGTTGGTGGATGCTACGTCGACCATGAGGTCCTTAGCTTCATGGACGCTTTCTCCGGATACAACCAGATCCGGATGAATCCGGAGGATGAAGAAGCTACTTCCTTCATAACCGAAAAGGGTCTATATTGCTACAAGGTGATGCCTTTCGGGTTAAAGAATGCGGGGGCTACTTACCAGAGGCTGATGAACAAAGTCTTTGAAGGACAGATAGGGCGTAATATGGAAGTATATGTGGATGACATGCTGACGAAAAGCGTTAGTGCCCTTGACCACATCACAGATCTGGCAGAAACTTTTGACAATCTTCGTCGATACCAGATGAAGCTGAACCCTCGCAAGTGTGCATTCGGAGTAACAGCTGGAAAGTTCTTGGGTTTCATGGTGACCCGGAGAGGAATTGAAGCAAACCCGGACAAAGTCCAAGCCATCTTGGACATGAGGCCCCCTGCCAACAAGAAGGAAGTACAACGCCTGACAGGAAGAATAGCCGCCTTAAGCCGCTTCCTATCCAAGTCCGCGGAAAGGTGTCTGCCTTTCTTCAAGGCGCTTCGCAGAATCAATAGGTTCGAGTGGACGAGAGAATGTCAGGAGGCGTTCGAAGGGTTAAAGGAATTCTTATCTACCCCGCCGCTGCTAGCCAAGCCAACGGGTGGAGAGGAACTCCTTCTGTACCTTGCGGCCTCTTTTGAGGCTGTCAGCTCCGTGCTGGCCCGTGGACACTGATGGCACACAAAGGCCAGTATACTATACGAGTAAGGTGCTTCATGATGCTGAGACTCGATACTCAAACATGGAAAAAATCATCTTTGCATTAATCGTGTCTGCCCAGCGTCTGTGGCCATACTTCCAAGCCCACCCGATCGCGTAATTACTGACCAGCCTCTAAAGACAATTTTAGCTCGTCCGGATACTTCTGGCCGGCTGGCCAGGTGGGCCCTCAAGCTGGGGGAGTTTGATTTATCTTTCCGCCCTCGTTCGGCCATGAAGTCTCAAGTCTTGGCGGATTTCTTGGTCGAATGTACTTGGGGAACCGAGTTATCCAAAGACCTTCCGACGGACACTCAACCCTTGGAAGCCGGTGACGATGAGTGGGTCCTTCACGTAGATGGGGCATCGAACTCTCTAGGGAGTGGAGCAGGCCTCATCTTGGCTAACTCGGATGGGGTGGTCACTGAGTGTGCACTTCGCTTCCTCTTTCCAGCCACTAATAACCAGGCGGAATATGAGGCTTTGTTATCCGGAGTAAGATTGGCTCGGGAGCTTGGGGTGAAATGCCTTAGAGCTTTTACCGACTCCCAACTGGTTGCTGGCCAGGTTACCAAGGAATACGAGGCAAAGGATCCCATCATGGCCCGCTACTTAGACGCGGTGTTCTCAATGGTTTCTCATTCACTCACTTCAGCGTCAGCTACATTCCTCGACAAGAGAATGCTAGAGCTGACGCCCTATCCCACCTCGCCGCCTCAGCTGATGGGATGTTGGGAAAGGCCTACGTGGAGCACCTAGAAGCCCCAAGCATTGATGCACCAATAGAAACTTTACCAGTGGAGCAGGAGCCTTCCTGGATGGATACCTATATTCAATACTTTACTGAAGGTGTCCTCCCAGAAGACCCTGCCGAAGCTAGGAAGCTTAAGAGACGGGCACCAAAGTTCTTCCTTATGGAGGGAAGGCTTTACCGAAGGTCATTCTCATACCCTATCCTCAGGTGTGTCGGTCCTACCGACGCCAATTATTTTGCGAGAGATACACGAGGGGATATGCGGAAGCCATCTGGGGGGCAGGGCTCTTGCATATAAAGCTCTACGTCAAGGGTATTACTGGTTGACAATGAAAGAAGACGCATCTGAATTTGTTAAAAGGTGTGACAGCTGCCAGCGTCACGCCAACGTCCAACATCAACCTGCGTCCCAGCTGACCCCTCTGGCCGCACCGTGGCCCTTCGCACAATGGGGCATGGACATCCTAGGACCTTTCCCTCCTGCCTCCGACAGCGTAAGTTCCTAGTTGTAGCCGTCGATCATTTTACTAAATGGATCGAGGCAGAAGCTCTCGCTAAAATCACAGAAGCCAAAGTAAGGGCTTTCTTTTGGAAATCCTGGTGTGCCGGTTCGGGCTACCACACACCCTAATTACAGACAATGGCCGACAGTTTGATAACGCGGCCTTCCGAGAATTCTGTGAGGGCCTGGGCATCCGTCATCGGTTCACCTCAGTAGGGCATCCCCAAACCAACGGCGCAGCCGAGGTGACTAATCGCATCATCCTCCAAGGGCTCAGGGCTCGACTGGATAACTGCAAAGGGCGCTGGGTAGAAGAACTTTCTAGTGTGTTGTGGGCCTACCACACGACGCCGCGAGCACCCACCGGGGAAACTCCCTTCAGCCTGGTCTTTGGGACCGAGGCGGTCATCCCCGTGGAGATAGGGGCTCCTAGTCCCCGGACGGAATTATACCACGAAGAAAGCAACTCGAACCAGCTGAAAGCTAATCTGGATTTAGTGGAAGAACTGCGAGATCAAGCGCAACTTCGTATGGCAGCGTTCCGCCAACGAGTGGCCAAACACTACAACTCTCGAGTGCGACCCAAGACATTCCGACCCGGAGACCTTGTCCTACGAAGAGCAGAGGTGTCCAAGCCGACGGAAGGGGGCAAGCTAGCACCAAAATGGGAAGGACCATACCGTGTCAAGGAGGTGCTCCGCCATGGGTCGTATAGAGTCGAAGAGCTAGACGGGAAGCCGCTTCCCCGAACTTGGAATGCCGACAACTTACGCCGGTACTATCAATAAAACTTTAGTGTTATCTGTTTGATGCCTGAATAATAAACATGTTTTATTCTCGAATGAGTATGTTCAGCAAAAGACCAACTCCGCGTTGGCACCTAAGACCGGCGCCCAGCGTCGGCAGCAGAAGACCGGATCCGCTCCGGCAATTAAAGACCAACTCAGCGTTGGCACCTAAGACCGGCGCCCAGCGTCGGCAGTAGAAGACCGGATCCGCTCCGGCAACTAAAGACCAACTCAGCGTTGGCACCTAAGACCGGCGCCCAGCGTCGGCAACAAGAGACCGGATCCGCTCCGGCAATTAAAGACCAACTCAGCGTTGGCACCTAAGACCGGGCCCAGCGTCGGCAACAAGAGACCGGATCCGCTCCGGCAATTAAAGACCAACTCCGCGTTGGCACCTAAGACCGGCGCCCAGCGTCGGCAGCAGAAGACCGGATCCGCTCCGGCAACTAAAGACCAACTCAGCGTTGGCGCCTAAGACCGGCGCCCAGCGTCGGCAGCAGAAGACTGGATCCGCTCCGGCAACTAAAGACCAACTCAGCGTTGGCACCTAAGACCGGCGCCCAGCGTCGGCAACAAAAGACCGGAACCGCTCCGGCAATTAAAGACCAACTCCGCGTTGGCACCTAAGCCGGCGCCCAGCGTCGGCAACAAAAGACCGGATCCGCTCCGGCAACTAAAGACCAACTCCGCGTTGGCACCTAAGATCGGCACCCAGCGTCGACAATAAGAGACCGGATCCGCTCCGGCAATTAAAGACCAACTCAGTGTTGGCACCTAAGCCGGCGCCCAGCGTCGGCAACAAAAGACCGGATCCGCTCTGGCAACTAAAGACCAACTCCGCGTTGGCACCTAAGATCGGAGCCCAGCGTCGGCAACAAGAGACCGGATCCGCTCCGGCAATCAAAGACCAACTCAGCGTGGGCACCTAAGCCGGCGCCCAGCGTCGGCAACAAAAGACCGGATCCGCTCTGGCAATTAAAGACCAACTCCACGTTGGCACCTAAGACCGGCGCCTAGCGTCGGCAACAGAAGACCGGATCCGCTCCGGCAACTAAAGACCAACTCCGCGTTGGCATCCAAGACCAGCGCCCAGCGTCGGCGCAAAAGACCGATGCTTAGCGTCAGCCGTAGAGACCAACCCTGTGTTGGCACCAAGGACCACCGAATATCGGCCTTGTCAACGCTTAGGACAGCGTCATGATTCACGGTCCTATCTAGCATAACCTACTATACCTATTCCTATCAACTAGCAGTTCACAGCGGTTCGAACAAATGAAGCTGATCATAATCAAAGGAGCAAAAGAGATTAAAAATATTCATTGATAATAAGGTTTACAAAATTGCCGACTCAAATCGGGCACGACCAACACAAGGAGAAAAACCGAAAAGTTGTTAATGAGCATCCGAGGGCGGGGCGTCATCCTCGGGGACATCGTCGGGCTTCAGCTCCTCGATGTCTTCCAGGTCGTAAAGCTCCTGGATTTTCTTTTTACAATCTTGGAAGCCAGCGTCGTAAGCTAGTGCCGCCGATTCGGCTACCTCGTCATCGAAGGCTTCGGATTTCTTGTAATCCTCTATGGCATCGGCCCCCTTCTTCTCCGCCTCAACGGCTCTTCTTTGGGCCTCCACCACTACCGCCTCCAGATCCGTGATCTTAGTTACATTGGCAGGTGGCTTCCTTGGCTGCCTTGGTCTCTTCAGAGGCAGAACTCAGTTGAGTCTTTAAAACACATACCTCCTGCTCTGCTGCCATCAGCTTCTCCTCGGCCGCCGTCCATTTCCCCTCTGCCGCCATCAGCCTCTCCTCAGCCTCTTTTTGCTTTTCTTCTGCCACCTGAGCATTGTCCAGCTCATTAGCAGCGCGGCGCTGGGCAACTTCCAGCGCGTATTCAGCTTTTTCGGCTCTAAGCCGAGTAACCTCTATCTCGCCCTTCAGGGTGGCCCGGGTGTCCTCTAGAGCCATCGCCGCCTTTTCTGCTTTGACTTGAAGGGAGACCATCTCCTCCCACGCTTGCTCAATGGCGGTGTCGCTCAGAGTCCAGAGATCTTTGAGGGCGACAAGGGAGTTCAAGGCCTGGAAAAGATATCCAGATAAAAGAAAAAGAAGAAGAGAAAAAGGGAAAGGAAAAGGACAATATTAACACAAAAACTCACCCAGAGGTGCGCCACCGAGGCTTCACGAAAGAAGGTAACACACCCTCGACCACGGAGGTATCCTTGTATCTCCTCCACTGAAGCTTCCTCTATGACCCGCGTAGCCCAGCGGCTATGGTTCGCCAGCAGTGACTGGAAGGAAGGATCGATACTCCTCCCTTCCCTGGGCGTCGGACCCACGGAGGCTGATTCTGCCTCAGAACCTGCCGCCTCGGCTCTTTAGCGGCAGAGGCGCTTCAGCTGTCGCCCCGTAGGGGGCAAGGCAGCGGCTGGAGTTGCCGCTATTGCCGCCGGAGCTTTACCCGTTTCCTTAGGCGGGAGACGGCGTCTTCCCATCAGGAGATAAATCAAGTAAAATAATTGGAGGAGCTGGAGCTGGAGATTCTCCCACCGGCGGGCCTCGCTCCACCTCCTTCTGGCCCCGGCCTTCGCCGCGTCTTCCATAACGGATTCTTTGGCTTGGGGTTGAGCCGCCTGCCTATGCGCACGGACCCCACTGTTTTGGCCTTTGAGCGTCGGCCCCCTCAGTGTGGCCCTTTTGGGGCGCCCTTATTCAAGACCTTGGCACGTGGGAGCTTCACGACTGTTGTCCCTCCGGTGTCGGCCACCTCAGCGTCGGTCTCTCTAGCGCCAACCCTCCCAGCGTCGGCCCTCCGGGGAACTTTGGCAGCAGCCCTTCCTTCGCCAGGGGATGCAGTCCCCGCGGCCTTCCTCTTCTTGGCGGCCACTTGTTTAAGTTTATGCAGAGTCGGCGCCATCCCTACACAAGCAAAGAATAGTAAAAAAAAAAAAAGACAGAGGAAATGAGAGGCGAGTAGTCTAGTGCTCACCCCCCGAGGGAATCAGACCGGCGCGGTGAAGATTCTCCTCGGCTATCAGCTTATTACATTTAGGAATATCGGCGGTCAAGAGCTTCCCAAACGCCATCCGGTCTCGTGAAGGATGGAGGCGTCCCTGTTGGCATCGATATTGGGTATCCCCCAGCTTCCACGAACCCCGCTGATGTCCGCAAAGAAAAATTTGTCCTTCCACCCTTTAACGGAGGAAGGAAGGCATAGCCTAAGAATCCTATTGGATCTAGGAGTGAAAGACCACCACCCCGACTGTTTGCGGAGGGTATAGAAGCTGCGGAACAAGGAAATGCTAGCGTCTATACCCTGCAGATGGCAGAGTACTAAAAAACCAACAATAGTTCGAAACGAGTTGGGAACTAGTTGGGATGGGGTCAAGGAATACCGATCCAGGAGATTAAGAATGAAGGGGTGGATAGGTAACCGGAGCCCAGCCTTAAAAAAGGCCCCATACAAGGCAACCCTTCCGGAACGGGAAGAGGTTGCCCTGTCGTTTGAAGTAGGAACGAAAAGATGAAGGTCTGGAGGAAAGCCGTACCTGACCCTTAAGTTTGCTATGTCCTGGACAGACATGGACGACGCAGTCCCTTCGGGGGACTCCTTGGTAACCCTAGAAGAGCCAGCAACCGCCGGCCGGGACGGAGGTTCGCCCGCCGGCCGGGCGAGTCCCGGTTGGGGGACGATCGACTGGTCGCGGCCCCGGTGAATGGTCAGAAGGTGAGGTGGACCATTGGATGGACTGGGACTCAGACTGGGAAGAATGGTGGGAACCCCCCCAAGAACCGGAAATGGAGCAAGAAGGAGAAGAAGCCATGGGAACTAACCTGAAGAGAAACGCGAGCCAAGGACACAGCACAGGGAGAATGAACAGAGGACTGAAACGCTGGCGGACTCAAAAGGGGGGCAATGGCGGAAGAAAGAGGGAAGATAGGAAGATAAGGGCAATTTGCCATCATTACACCATCTCGAAACACCCTCTAACCGTCCGATTCAAACACGCGTCCATCTTCAGTTGGGAGGCGTTTCGACGACCCGCCGATACGATAAGATCGAAAAGACCACCAATGAGAAAGGGGGCGCTAACCTTACCGCAATGATGCCGTCCGCCTTTTCGTAGCACTGCCCAAGGGAAATCCTCCCTATCCCAACAAAAGCAAGATAACGTGGAAACCGGCCCCCTAGAAGATATTCACACCCCCTTTCGCAGGTAAGTAAACGCTCACCAATCTCAGGGGTGGGGGGCATCTGATACGGCTGGCGGTTTCCCCGGGTAGTATTATCTTCGCGCGACTTTCGAAAGCAATGATGTGACAACAAAACCCAAGGCCACCAGCGTCGGCCTCCAGCGCCGACCCCAGCGTCGGCCCTCAGCGTCGGCCTCCAGCGTGGCCCCCAGCGTCAGCATCAAAGACCAACTACGCGTTGGCACCAGCGGCTGGCGTTGGTCTTCATAGCTGGCCACCAGCGTCGGCCTCCAGCGTCGGCCCCCAGCGTCAGCATCAAAGACCAACTACGCGTTGGCACCAAGCGGCTGGCGTTGGTCTTCAGAGCTGGCCACCAGCGTCGGCCTCCAGCGTCGGCCCCCAGCATAGCATCAAAGACCAACTACGCGTTGGCACCAGCGGCTGGCGTCGGTCTTCATAGCTGGCCACCAGCGTCGGCCTCCAGCGTCGGCCCCCAGCGTCAGCATCAAAGACCAACTACGCGTTGGCACCAAGCGGCTGGCGTCGGTCTTCAGAGCTGGCCACCAGCGTCGGCCTCCAGCGTCGATCCTCAGCATCGGCTCAGCGTCGGTCTTCATAAGTCCCAGTGCTGAGGCTTTGGTTCCGGCATCTAGCACTGCCACCCGGCCTCGGCCCCCAGTGTCGGCCGTCATACAAGGATTAGCTTTAGGCAATGGACCCTGCGATTTAAGGTCTATTGCCGAATAACCCGTTTACCAAAATCGCGGGCAAGTGTCAGCCTGATCAGCAGTTACCGCTATAAGCGGCCCCTATCCAGCAACAGTCCAACAACTTACCGTTCGATGAAACAGATTCGACGGTTCCAACAGGCCAAGGTATGCGGGATTCCCAATAGGTATAAAGGGAGGACCCGAGCTCCATGCAAAGGGGACTCTTTCGGGAGAAAACTTCCACTAGAACAATTCAACAAATCATATTCCTGTTCGACGACTCACTAACTTGGGCGTCGAGGGTCCTCGCCGGAACTACCGGCCCGGGACTTTTTGCAGGCTCCAGGAAGGAAACGGTGGTCTCTCTGCGCACACGGTGATCCTAGCCTGCCCGGCGTTCATCATACGTGATTCGGCGGCAACAGTTTGTACCTAATCTCTCACACATAACGTGTAGAGTGGATGGGAGTTCTTTTGCACGCTCTACATAGAAAAATACAGTTGTTGATGACAATATTTGGTTGAATTTTTTTCAATTAGTGAAAAGCATTCTATTATTGCTTTTTAGATGTAGGGTTGGGATTTTTTTAATTTTAAAAATCTCTTTAGTTATTAAGTAAAACTTTTGATGATTTATTTCCTTGCATTTCTTCTATTAAAAGATAATTATATTTAGCTTTTTTAAAATAATTAGAATTTAAGCCCTTATGAGTTTTCTTTGGAGGTTCAATCCCTACTATTGTGAAAGGTGCATGACAAATGAAAGAAGTGGAATATAAAAGAAAACATGAAAATAAAAACTACCATAAAGATTGTAGAAAACTTGATAATCATAAAGCTATCTAAAATATTTTAACAAATTATATCAAGTGCCCTAAATTTTACAATTAATTTTTTAGAACCAAATATTAAATTTAGAGAGTCTACCCTCCATCACCTTAGATGGTAATGCCTTACCCATGCACCACAAAGAGCTTGACACATCATCCAACACGTGAAAGCATAATGCGAGTGCGCCAACCAAACCTGTCCACGACTTCTTATCTCCTCTAACAACTTAGCACACGTGCATATACAATTGATTTATCATTTATTTATTCTAAATGATAATTATGATATCTAATTTTATCATTTATTTAAATTTAAATGATAATAATGGTTTAATAAAAGCTAATTTTCTATTGGTTGTTATCCGATAATAATCTTTAATGGGAAGAAAAATTTAAGAAAAATAGAAAAAAGGGAAAAAAAAACTCAATCTCTCAATAATCCGTACGCCTTTTTTGGTTTAAGTTTTTATGAAAAAATCATTTATTCTATGGCCATTATGTTTATTAAAAAAATCCAAAAAAAATCCAAAGGATTTACATTAGTAACCTACTGTCTTGTAAATTCTTTATATATTTTGCTCTCTCCAATAAAATTTGGGCCGCGTAATTCATTTCCTCCTATTTACCTTTTTTTTCAAAAAAAAAAAGTACAAATCATAATTATCACAACTAAACCGAACTGGCCGGTTTCGGTTCGGTTCTAACATAAACCCATCCGGTTTACCTGTGAACCAGTCAACCTAGCCCGAATCGAATGGGATCATGGGTTTTATTATCATGTTAATTTTAAATTTTTTATTAAAAATAATTTTTATTAATATAAATATATTTTTAAATTAAAATAATTGATCGATGGTTCAACCAGTGACCCAATGATTAACCAGTGATCCAATGACTTGAGCCCTTGGCCGGGTCAACTATGATACAAATGTTCGAATTAAGAGATTAACCATTCATTTTTTAAAATAAAACTTAGAAAATATGAGCTTTCATGTGTTGTACCTATATGGTTGTACTTTTCATTGATTAAGGCACCATCTTCTACGTGGTTTTGAATGAAAACTGAAGTTTGGAGCGTGTGGCCCATAATATAAGAAATTATGCAAGGAAATGTGATGGCCAGAAACATAAGGCGCTTAGAAGTAACCGTTATGCGGTAGAACGAGCGGAATACATTGAAGTTTGCATGGCTTTTGTGCTAAAGTTGATAGCGCTTAGAAGTAGCCGTGGCCCCATTGGGCGCGCCTGATACGCGCTTTTTGCACTAGAGGCGATGCAAAAAAAACTTTTCCTTATAATAATATCATTGGACCCAGTCTTCGTGGCCCATCGACACACTGCATCTGATAGGATATGAAATGCAGTGGTTATAATTTTGTATTGATCATGGGATGGCTTAATTTGGCCGGGTGACTTGAGATTGAAGGGCCAACCTTAGAATTAATTGATCATTGGATGGCTTAATTTGGCCGGGTGACTTGAGATTGAAGGGCCAACCTTAGAATTAAGCATTGCTAACTCAAATCGATTTATAAAACAAGACAGGCTTGAACTAGGTGGCAAGATCCAACCAACTTCTCTCTATTCCCTTCTTCGACGGACGATGTCCTCATAGTGGACATGCCAAGCACGCCTTATCAAGTTAGAATGTTATTATCTCAAACTCCAGGGATCATATAACAAAAATCTTGCTATGATACCAACTCCCCATGATTCATGCATTTTTCTTGGGTGATAATTACTCCATCCCAGTCTCAAAGCGTGACTTCCTTGCACTGCAAAAAATTCTATCTATTTCACAGATGATTTCTGGGAGGGCATCCTATATAAAGATAAAACTCGTGTGTTCGGTTTGGAGGATGGAATCGTCGAGCCCTCCTTTTATCTGAATGGCACCCAATAAACTAGGCCTCAACCAAGTTGGTTTGTCCCTAATCTCTCACACAACGTGTAGTGTGGATGGGAAATGATAAATTTTTTAATTAGTTAAATAATAATTTTTTAATTAGTTAAAGCAAGATATTGCAATGGAATTAAAAAGCATTTTGTTATTGTTTCTTAGAAGTAGATTTAAAGACTGCAGTTGTGTGCATTATAACTAAAAGAGATGATATATATATATATATATATATATATATATATATATATATATATATATATATATATATATTGATGGGGCCAGTTGACCCCATGAAAAATAAAATTTTTTGGACGGCCCCAAAGGCCGATAGACTCCATCGTCGGCCGCCAGTGTCGGCCTCCAGCAACGGCCTCCAGCGATGGCCTCTAGCGCCAACTCTCAGCGCTGGCCAAAGGCCGACAGACTCCTGTGCCAGCCGCCAGCGCCGGCCGCCAGCGTCGGCCTTTAGCGACGGCCTCCAGCGCCAGGCTCCAGCGCGGCCAAAGGCCAATAGACTCCAGCGCCAGCCTCCAGCGCTGGGCAAAGGCCGATAGGCTCCAGCGTCGGCCTCCAGCGCCAGCCTCCAGCGCTGGGCAAAGGCCGATAGGCTCCAGCATCGGCCTCCAGCATCGGCCTCCAACGCCGGCCTCCAAGGCCGGCACATCAAAGGCCGACACCTGCCAAGACCGGCCTCTCCAAGCTAGGCGGCCCCGGCACATTCCCAGCCGGCCACGGCGTGTCCAAGCTAGCCGGCCCGGCGCATTCCTAGCCGGCCCGGCGTCTCCAAGCCAGGCGGCCCCGGCACATTCCCAGCCGGCCACGGCATGTCAAAGCTAGCCGGCCCCGGCACATTCCCAGCCGGCCCCGACGTCTCCAAGCCAGGCGGTCCCGGCCTCTCCAAGCCAGGCGGCCCCGGCATCTTCCCAGGTGGCCCCTACTTCTCCAAGCAGGTCGGCCCCGATACTTCACCCGTCGTCTCCAGCCCCCGCCGAGTCGGCCAAGGCCATCCCAGAACGGTCCGACTCGGCCCTAGTCCCCTGTCCCGCCGAGTCGGCCAAGGCCGTCCCCGGCGTCCCCTGTCCCCCGAGTCGGCCAAGGCCATCCCCGGCCAGCCCGACTCGGCCCCGGCGTCTCCGGTCCCGCCGAGTCGGCCAAGGCCATCCCTGGCCGCCTGACTCGGCCCCGGCGTCTCCGGTCCCGCCGAGTCGGCCAAGGCCATCCCCAGCTGGCCCAACTCGGCCCCGTCGTCTCCAAGTCCGCCAATTCGGCCCCGCCCCGGCACTGCCTTGCCGGCTGGATAGGCCCCAGCCATTTCGGGTCGACCCAGCTCGGCCCTGACAAGACGGGACCCCCCAGTTCCGCCAGATCAGCCCCAGCGGTTCAAAAAACCACCTCTCTGACGCGCGCCACCCGACAACGTCAGACGCGCGATGTGCGCCGCCCAACAGTCCAGCTGCTGATAGGACGTAGCCCACCAACCAGCCTAGATTCATGCAACAGCTCAGCAGACCTTCTGACTTCATGAAAACCCACGTGATGGTGCCAGCATCAACCCCTATAAAAGGGTAAATTACGTCGAAAACCAGGTAACGCACATTTCACACTCGATGCCCTAACTCTCAAAGGAACTACCTAATCCGTCTGAGACCTCTCCCTCCTCAAGAGCTCTCTCGAGCTCCTTCTCGACTGTGACCTCTATCACTAACTTGGGCATCGGAGGCTCCCACCGGAGAACCCTCTCCGGTCTTGGGACTTCTTTGCAGGCAACCCAGCGAAGAAGAAGAGCCTCCGTTCCCGACGTCCAGGAGGGGTGATAGAGCATCATCAGATTGGCGCGCCAGGAAGAGGAAAGGTGGTGCATAAGAAAAAATAGCGAGCGTCTTCCCTGAGCTACACCTTCCATCCCCTCTCTTCTCCTAGAAGCCATGGTGGTGACACGAGCCTAGGACGCCTCCGTCAGCTTCCCGGCGGGGCTCCCCCCGTCAACTAGACAGCAGGAGGCCAATCCCCATACTACCAGCCCTCCGGTTGCCAGCCCGCCGCCGGACGCCGCCCTCCAAACAGCAGAATGGCTGGCAACCCTCTCCCAGCAAGTTCAGAATCTCACTGCCATGGTCCACGGACTCCAGCAGCAGCAGTCCATGGCCACCCAGCACCAGACTGCTCCCCCTGCCAGCCAGCAGTCGGCGAGGGGAGGCTCCCCCCGCTGGGAGACCGGCCGACGTCAAGCTTCCCCCAGGAAGCCTCACCGTGAGCCCTCCAAGCGGCCACGGTCTCCTGGCCACGGCCCCAGCGAGCTTCCTCCCAAGCCACATCATCACGAGGAACCCAGGAGGAAGTCCCGACTTCTGTCTCCATCTTCTGCTTCCTCTTCTTCTTCTTCCTCCGAGCCATTCCGGAGGGCTCCGACGATCAACCGCCAGGCAGAGGAATGCCTGGATGAGTACAACCGGCGCCTCGACGAGGTCGCCAGGAAAATCAACCACCAGCCGGAGGAAGAGTTTGACACTCGTCCTCCTTACACCCGCCGCGTACTGGAGGAACCGGTTCCCTCCAGGTTCCGCTTCCCCCAGGTGGACCCGTACGATGGTACGACCGACCCCCTCGATCACCTCGAGAGCTACAAGGCCATGATGCAAGTCCAGGGCGCCTCAGATGCCCTTCTCTGCAAGGCCTTCCCTACAACCCTGCGGAAGGCCGCCCGTGCGTAGCATTCACGTCTGTCCCCCCATAGCATAGACTCCTTCCGGGAGCTGGAGAGGACATTCCTGGCCCATTTTGATGCTTGCCGCCGGATCCCAAGGGTGGCGGACAGCCTCTTCTCCGTCCGCTAGAGGGAAGGAGAGTCCCTGCGGGACTTTGTGTCCCGATTCAAAACCGCCGCCCTCGAGGTCTACCATCTCGATGATGCATGGCCACCCTGGCGCTGAAGCGAGGACTCCTTCCGTCCCGCTTCACCTTCTCACTGGACAAGAAGCCCCCAAGCTCTTACTCCGACCTCCTCCTCCGGGCCCAGAAGTACATCCGGGCAGATGAAGCCAACCTCACTCGCTGGGAGTCTTCGAAGGGCTCCAGCCACAAATCCGCTCGCCCTGAGCCGAGCGGACCTCCTCGACATCGCCGATCCGACCCACCTCGCCGGTCCGACAACAGGCGCCGAAGCCCTATCCCCGACGAGGGTAAGCTCACTCCTCTCCTTGCCCCTCGATCCCACATCTGATGGAGATCAAGGGCGAGCCCTACCTTCAACGTCCTCCCCCCATGAAGAAGGGTATATCCCGCGACAGAAGCCGCTACTGTCGATTCCACCGGGACTACGGCCACGACACCGACAGCTGCTACAGCTTGAAACAGGCCATTGAGGAGCTCATCCAATGAGGCTACCTCGGCAAGTATGTCCAGAAGACACCACAGCCGCTGCCGGCCATCATGGGGCCTCCACCAGCTCAAGCCGCCATCGACAACACTCCCACGGAGCGGACTATCGGGATGGTGTCCTGGGGGTCAGCCTCTGCATCCAAGCGGCCGAGAGGGGAGGATGCTCCAAATAATGTAATACCCCGGGGGAGACTGCTGTAATGAAAATGTAAACAATGAAGGCGTAGTCGTCGCTATGACGATCGCCAAACACCCTGTAAAAAGGATATTAGTTGATAGTGGCAGCTCAGCTGACATCCTTACTTACGACGCCTTTGTTCGGATGGATTTATCTGTTGACTCCCTTCAGCCCGTGGCGACCCCGCTAGTCGGATTCACTGGAGATTCTGTGAGGGTTGAGGGTGAAATATCCTTACCTGTGACAGCCGGAACCCTGCCATGCCAAAGCACCGTGATCATGAAATTCCTGGTCGTGAGTGTCCCTTTGGCATACAACGCCATTCTTGGGCATTCCGGCCTGAATCTTTTGGACGCGGTTATCTTCACCCGACGTCTACTAGTGCAGTTCCCCACCAGCGAGGGAGTTGGAGAAATGCGCGGGAAGATAAGCCCAGCCTTACCTTGCTATCATGCGGCGTCAAGCCCTTTGGAGGCTGACCCGGCCCTAGAAGCGTCCGACCCTAGAGATTCCACCAAAGGAGGGGAGCCCGCCGAGCACCTCCTGACTTTCCCCCTCAATGATGACCCAGCAAGGACCGTCCGTGTGGGTGGACTCCTTCCCCTGGAAGACCGGGAGCGCCTCCTAGCTTTCCTGCGGGCTAACTCCAATGTATTCACCTGGTCAGCGTCTGACATGCCCGGCATACCTCCGGAGGTCATCACCCATAAACTCAACATCGACCCGCGCCACCGTCCAATCCGTCAAAAGAAGAGGAGCTTTGCCCCTGACCGACAAAGGGTGATTGATGAAGAAGTCAACAAGCTGATCAGCACCGGCCACATCCGGGAGGCACACTACCCAAGCTGGCTGGCCAACGTAGTCATGGTGCGCAAGGCAAACGGGAGCTGGAGGATATGTATAGACTTCACCGACCTCAACAAGGCGTGCCCAAAAGACAGCTTTCCCTTGCCAAGAATTGACCAGCTGGTTGATTCCACCTCTGGTCACGAGCTTCTCAGCTTCATGGATGCCTTCTCCGGATATAATCAGATAAGGATGGACCCCGGCGACGTGGAGCACACCTCCTTCGTGACAGAGAAAGGCATTTACTGTTACAATGATGCCTTTCGGCCTCAAGAATGCAGGAGCGACATATCAAAGGCTGATGAACAAGGTGTTCCAGGACCAGCTCGGCCGGAACATGGAAGTCTATGTGGACGACATGCTGACGAAGAGCACCCGTGCCGCCGACCACATCTCTAACCTGGAAGAAACTTTTAACAACCTCCGTCGCTTCCAAGTCCAGCTGAACCCTAAGAAGTGCGCTTTTGGGGTCACGGTAGGTAAATTTCTGGGCTTTATGGTGACCCAGCACGGAATCGAGGCGAACCCGAGAAGATCAGTGCCATACTTGACATGAGGCCACGTCCAACAAGAAGGAAGTGCAACGGCTAACGGGAAGGATAGCGGCACTGAGTCGTTTCCTCTCTAGATCGGTAGAGAGGTGCTTGCCTTTCTTCAAGGCCCTGCGGAAGGTGAACAGTTTTGCGTGGACAAACGACTGCCATTAAGCTTTCGACGGCTTAAAGGCGTTCCTATCCTCCCCACCGCTCCTCTCCAAGCCGAGAGACGGGGAGAGTCTTTTCCTTTACTTAGCCGCCTCCTCATAAACCGTCAGCTCAGTCCTGGTGCGCCTAGACGCTGACGGAACCAAAAGGCCAGTCTACTATGTGAGCAAGGTCCTGCACGACGCCGAGGTCAGGTATTCCAAAACAGAAAAAGTCATTTTCATCTTGATAGTTTCTGCCCGGCGTCTTCGCCCATATTTCCAAGCCCATCCTATCGTGGTGCTCACGGACCAACCTCTCCGAGCCATCCTGGCCCGTTCGGATACTTCGGGTCGACTCGCCAAATGGGCCATCAAGCTGAGGGAATTCGACATCTCTTTCCAAGCACGACCGGCCTTGAAGTCCCAAGTCCTGGCTGACTTCCTGGTCGAGTGCACTTGGGCGGAAGAAGATCTCAAGGAGATCCCTGGGGAGCAGCCCAGGCTCAGCCGGGAGGAGAAAGAACCGAGTGCACCCTGAGATTTCTTTTTGAAGCCACCAACAACCAGGCGGAGTACGAAGCCCTGCTGGCCGGGTTAAGATTAGCCCAGGAGGTTGGAGCAAAGCACCTCAGAGCCTACACGGACTCGCAACTCGTCTCCAGGCAAATCAACGGAGAGTATGAGGCGCGCGACCCCATTATGGCGCAATATCTGAAAAAGGTTCAATTCTTGACCTCCTCACTGCTCTACTTCAGCATCAGTTACATCCACCGGAGTGAAAACGCAAAGGCCGACGTCCTCTCTCGACTGGCTACCTCCGCCGACGGCCTGACAAGGGACGCCTACATCAAATATCTGGAAAGGCCCAGTATAGAGGGCGGGGAGGAAGTCCTCCCGCTCACCCCGGAACCTACATGGATGGACGCCTATGTCCGCTACCTCACCGACGGCACCCTCCCTGACGGGTGCCTGTACAGAAGGTCATTCTCCTACCCGTTGCTTAAGTGCGTAGGCCCCACCGATGCCGACTACATCCTCAGAGAAATCCACGAGGGCATTTGCGGGAACCATCTGGGGGGCAGATCCTTAGCCCAGAAGGCTCTCCGCCAGGGGTACTTCTGGCTCACTATGAAGGAGGACGCGGCCAAGCTAGTTCAAAGGTGTGATGGCTGCCAGCGCCACGCGCACATCCAGCGTCAGCCGCCTACCCCGCTGAGCCCACTCTTGGCTCCATGGCCCTTTGCCCAATGGGGAATGGACATCCTTGGACCATTCCCCTCAGCTTCAGGGCAGCGGAAGTTCTTGCTAGTCGCCATCGACTAGTTCACCAAGTGGGTCGAGGTCGAGGCATTGGCCAAAATCACCGAGAGCAAAGTTAAGGCTTTCTTCTGGAAGTCGATCATATGCCGCTTTGGCTTGCCTCACACCCTCGTCATGGACAATGGCCGCCAATTCAACAACGAGGCGTTCAAAGCCTTCTGCGAGGAGCTAGGCATTCATCACCGATTCACCTCTGTCGGCCACCCCCAGACCAACGGGGAGGCTGAGGTCATGAACCGCACCATCCTCAGAGGGCTCAGGACTCGCCTAGACGGCTCCAAAGGACGCTGGGTAGAAGAGCTCCCCAGTGTGATATGGGCTTACCACACAACGCCCAGAGCCCGACGGGCGAAACTCCTTTCAGCCTCTCCTTCGGATCCGAGGCCGTCATCCCCGTCGAGATCGGATTGCCCAGTCCACGTGTGGAGTCCTTCGGTGAGGAGGCAACCGCACTGATCCGGCCAACCTAGACTTCATCGACGAGGCGCATGACAGAGCGAGACTGCGCATGGCGACCTTTCGCCAGCGAGCGGCCAAGTACTACAACGCCCGGGTTCGTCCCAAGGTTTTTCGCCGCGGAGACTTGGTGCTACGAAAGGCCGAGGTATCAAAGCCTACCGAGGGGGGCAAGCTATCCCCCAACTGGGAAGGTCCCTACCGTGTCGCCGAGGCGTTCCACCGGGGGGCATACAAACTAGAAGAGCTGACGGAAGCCCATTCCACGTACCTGGAATGCGGACAACCTCCGCGATATTATCAATGATGTACTCCCAGAGGCATAAGTAATAAAGAAAAAGGTCCTTTCTGGCGACACAGTTTGTCCTCCCTTGTGCCAAGTCTCTCAAAAGGAGCTCACTGGCATCACGGCCCACGGGACACCACTCGGCCCCGGCACGGCGGTGCCCCCGAGTTGGTTAAGTCCCTAAAGGCTCCGTACCCGGCTGAGTCGCCACTTGGGCGGCACACAAACCCCCAGGCTGGTTCAAAAGGAGCTCACTGGCATCGCGGCCCACGGGACACCACTCGGCCCCGGCACGGCGGTGCCCCCGAGTTGGTTAAGACCCTAAAGGCTCGTACCCGGCTGAGTCACCACTTGGGCGGAACACAAACCCCCAGGCTGGTTCAAAAGGAGCTCACTGGCATCGCGGCCCATGGGACACCACTCGGCCCCGGCACGGCGGTGCCCCCGAGTTGGTTAAGTCCCTAAAGGCTCCGTACCCGGCTGAGTCGCCACTTGGGCGGCACACAAACCCCCAGGCTGGTTCAAAAGGAGCTCACTGGCATCGCGGCCCATGGGACACCACTCGGCCCCGGCACGGCGGTGCCCCCGAGTTGGTTAAGTCCCTAAAGGCTCCGTACCCGGCTGAGTCGCCACTTGGGCGGCACACAAACCCCCAGGCTGGTTCAAAAGGAGCTCACTGGCATCGCGGCCCACGGGACACCACTCGGCCCGGCACGGCGGTGCCCCCGAGTTGGTTAAGACCCTAAAGGCTCCGTACCCGGCTGAGTCGCCCCTCGCAGCGGTTCCACACCCCCGAGGCGGTTCAAAAGGAACCTGACGATCCCAGCTCTCAGGTCACCCTCCGGGGTTCACTCCGGACCCCGCGTTGGGAAAGGATTACTGGCCGCCCTCAGCTAGCCAAAGAAGGCACGCAGACGTCCATCCAAGGCAGCGCAAGGTGCCAAGGTAAAAGTTCTACACTCCTTTCGCTTAGCCGATGCGGGGCACGCAAGCTCAAGGAGTGTGGGGGGCATTTGATGGGGCCAGTTGACCCCATGAAAAATAAAATTTTTTGGACGGCCCCAAAGGCCGATAGACTCCAGCACCAGCCACCAGCGTCGGCCGCCAGCGTCGGCCGCCAGCGTCGGCCTCCAGCGTCGGCGGCCCAGTGACAGCCTCTAGCACCAGCTCCAAGCGCTGGCCAAAGGCCGACAGACTCCTACGCCAGCCGCCAGCGCCGGCCGCCAAGCGATGGCCTCCAGCGACGGCCTCCAGCGCCAGCCTCCAGCGCTGGCCAAAGGCCGATAGACTCCAGCGCCAGCCTCCAGCGCTGGGCAAATGCCGATAGGCTCCAGCGTCGGCCTCCAGCGTCGGCCTCCAGCGCTGGGCAAAGGCTGATAGGCTCCAGCGTCGGCCTCCAGCGTTGGCTCCAGCGCCGGCCTCCAAGGCGGCACATCAAAGGCCGACACCTGCCAAGCCGGCCTCTCCAAGCTAGCCGGCCCCGGCACATTCCCAGCCGGCCACGGCGTGTCCAAGCTAGCCGGCCCCGCATTCCAGCCGGCCCCGGCATTCCTAGCCGGCCCCGGCGTGTCCAAGCTAGCCGGCCCCGACATCTCCAAGCTAGGCGGCCCCGGCACATTCCCAGCCGGCCACGGCGTGTCCAAGCTAGCCGGTCCCGGCACATTCCTAGCCGGCCCCGGTGTCTCCAAGCCAGGCGGCCCCGGCACATTCCCAGCCGGCCCCGGCCTCTCCAAGCCAGGCGGCCCGGCATCTTCCAGGTGGCCCCTACTTCTCCAAGCATGTCGGCCCCAACACTTCCCCCGTCGTCTCCAGCCCCGCCGAGTCGGCCAAGGCCATCCCAGAACGGTCCGACTCGGCCCCAGCATCCCCTGTCCCGCCGAGTCGACCAAGGCCATCCCCGGCCGGCCCGACTCGGCCCCGACGTCTCTGGTCCCGCCGAGTCGGCCAAGGCCATCCCTGCCGGCCCGACTCGGCCCCGGCGTCTCCGGTCCCGCCGAGCCGGCCAAGGCCATCCCCAGCCGGCCCGACTCGGTCCCGTCGTCTCCAAGTCCACCGATTCGGCCCCGCCCCGGCACTGCCTTGCCGGCTGGATAGGCCCCGGCCATCTCGGGTCGACCCAGCTCGGCCCTGACAAGACGGGACCCCCCGGTTCCCGCCAGATCAGCCCCAGTGGTTCAAAAAACCACCTCTCTGATGCGTGCCACCCGACAACATCAGACGCGCGACGTGCGCCGCCCAACAGTCTAGTTGCTGATGGGACGTAACCCACCAACCAGCCCAGATTCATGCAACGGCTCAGCAGACCTTCTGACTTCATGAAAACCCACGTGATGGTGCCAGCGTCAACCCCTATAAAAGGGTAAATTACATCGAAAACCAGGTAACACATATTTACGCACTCGATGCCCTAACTCTCAAAGGAACTACCTGATCCTTCTGAGACCTCTCCTCCTCAAGAGCTCTCTCGAGCTCCTTCTCGACTGTGACCTCTGTCACTAACTTGGGCATCGAGGGTTCCACCGGAGAACCCTTCGGTCCTGGGACTTCTTTGCAGGCAACCCGGCGAAGAAGAAGAGCCTCTGTTCCCGATGTCCAGGAGGGATGATCGAGCTTCATCATATATATATATATATGAAAATAAAAATGATAACGTACTATATTTTCATGGCTTCATGTATCGTCACATACTGCATCTGATAGGATATGAATTGGAGTGGTTATAATTTTGTATTGATCTTGGATGGCTTAATTTGGCCGGGTGACTTGAGATTGAAGGGCCAACCTTAGAATTAAGCATTGCTAACTTAAATTGATTCATAAAGCAAGTCAAGCTTGAACTAGGTGGCAAGATCCAACCAACTTCTCTTGTTCCCTTCTTCGACAGACGATGCCCTCCCAGTGGACGTGCCATGCTTCTCTCAGTCTTATCTGGTTAGAATGTTATTATCTCAAACTCTAAAGGATCATATAACAAAAATCTTGCTATGATACCAACTCCATGTGGGGAGTCTCTATCTACACCCAAAAAAACTACTCTCGACATCCACATATTTTTTTAAAAAAAATTCTAAAATACCCTTCATATTTTCTCTCCACACCCATCTAAAATAAATCCACATATGGCAGGTGGTTCAGTTACCACAAGGAAAGAAATCCATGGTTAAAAATGGGTTTATCAACGCAAGAAAGAGCCTTCAGAGCAAAAGGGTATTAGGTACAAGGCAGGACTAGTGGCTAGAGGATACTTTTGAAAGGAAGGCTTTGACTACATAAAGCTGATGAAAGAAGATGGAGTGGAGCTGGTGAAGGTACACACCAAGCAGAACCCAGCAATGCATTGACTAAGGTTCTTTTACGGGACAACTTTCAAAAGGATTGCAGCTGATGGACACGGCGGACGTGCTGAGGACTTGAAAGCACCAAGGTAGAGATTGATGGGTCTGGTGTGATGCTATCAAGGTCTAAGAGAGCTAACTTGTATTGGGCTAGGTGAAGGTCTAAGGGTTGAGATTAAATCAAGTCATGGATGTACACGGGTTTGGGGATTAGTTTAATCTCATTGGGTTAGTCCATGGGAGTTTTTGTTGAGTCTGGGCCTGGCTCACTTAGTGGATGTATTTAAATCCTAGTCGCTAGGGTTTGAATAGAATAGAGAATAGACTCTTTTCTCCCAATCCTCTCTCCCGTCACAAGGCGGCAACCCTATCTTCTCTCTTTTCCCCTCCCCTTTTTCGTGCGTTCTCTTGGAATCCCACTCGAGGATGCAAGGGGCCATGGGCTCGCATGTAGGCGGCTGGAGTGTTGCAAGAATAGGCGTTCTCTTTGTGAACTCAAACCACATCCACGTGCTTCATGGCTTCGTGGACGTGAGAATGTGGGCACGCATTGGGGAGGACTCAATAAGAGAACGTGAAGCCACGGTGAGTTGGTCCTTGCGTGAAGAAAAGGAGGGGCCTCAAAATGAAGCTTTGGTCAACGCCAAGATAAGGTGGGAGGAGGAGACTTGATGGAAAAAAGGATGTGCTCTAGCAGAAGAATTTGAGAAGGAGAGAGGTTCCAGCCAAAGCAAAATAAAAGGATTAAAAATCCTTTGGAAGTAAAAAGGATTGTGGTGATTTGAACTCCGATTCAAAGGATTCAAGGAGAGTAACTAGTCTAATCGTTGGTAAAAGGATAAAATCCTTGGTTCTTGTTCAACAAGGAATCCCACTACTATCTCTAAACCCCAACAAGAAGATGATTAAACAATACCTGCATACATGAAATAGGCAACTTCGGCAGATAAACAGCATTAGCCAAACAAAGATTACCCTCGCTATTTTCAAAATCAATAGGATTGACTTTATGTGGCATAGTGGAGGATCCAATTTCACTGGCCTTAGTTATCTGTGTAGCACAGTAAA
Organism: Calamus simplicifolius; assembly: GCA_900491605.1. Classification (NCBI taxonomy): domain Eukaryota; kingdom Viridiplantae; phylum Streptophyta; class Magnoliopsida; order Arecales; family Arecaceae; genus Calamus; species Calamus simplicifolius. The sequence continues at coordinate 576,856 of UESW01004070.1, read as the reverse complement.
GGATCTGATTTAAAAGTTCATGGGGTAATGAAAAAAGAAGATTAACTTCGTATACGTGCGAGTAGCAAACACGATACCTGCTTAAAGTAACCCAGTGAGATGTAGCTCCATTTGTCTCTATCAAAATCTAGCAAAATGTTGTTAAACTGGGTGACTGCATTGAAAAGCTTCGCAATATAGTCACGAGGCTCAATCTGCATAATGAAAAAGCAAGCAATTAACTCAGGACCATAAATGCAGTTTGTGGACCATATCTAGGATGATGCAACCCTTTTTCCTATTACAAGCATGTCCAGACGGGTTTACATGAAAGGCCTATTCCACCTCCTCAACAGTATGAACCAAGCAACCAGTAAGGATGAAGTATTGTAGCTGTAAAAGCTCAACACCCTACAAAGCCCACTTGGGCCATTCATGATATCAACAGTCTGTTTGACCCATCTACAAACAATAGCACTGTGACCAAAAAGGCAAGACAAAGGACAGGGCATTTTACAACTGCCTCAAGCTAATGCAACCTTTTCACACACACACACACACACACAAAAAAAAAAAAAGAAGTGAAAGAAATTAGTTGAGACCATATTTCTGTGATGCAGAAAACCAAGTCAGAGTGGTAAGAGTAACTATCTGAGAACTGAAACATCCGGATGATTATTTGTAGATAAGATATAGTTATCACTAGAGTAAAACATTGTTTCACTCAAGATAATTTCAAAGGAATGAATAATGCACTACCTAAAATCTTTAAAATGCAAAGTATGCAAAGAATGGACAGAAAGTATACCTGTGTCACATAAGGGTTGAAATTTATTCCCAATGATCTCACAAAATCTGCTGCTATGCTTGGCCAGTTGATATTAGGATATGCAACTTTGTGGGCATTGTAATTCCCAACTGCACCAGCAAACTTCCCCAATATCCGAACTTCAGTGAAAGTCTTTCCTAGCTCACTTAGTCTAAGAGCAAAATTTTCCATTTCCTTTCCCAAAGTAGTAGGGGAGGCTGGCTTCAAGATGACGAAAAAAAAAAATCATAAATTACAAACTTTAATAACATGTGTGATGCCCCTCCCAATAGTCCCACATTGGGAAATTAGGAATTGGTTGAGTGGTTTATAACCGGTTAAGCAAGACGGACAAGCCGTTTCGTTACAACATGTTTAGTTGGGTAACCAAAAGCCTTCATTGCAATGATTATCACCATAATCAGAAAGCTATGCCATCTACTTGGGGTAGGTGGACAAGTATTATGTCAAAAATATAGTAATATTTAACCAATAAGAATATTTTGTAGCATGTTTTTCACATAGGGGATTAATTGGCCCTTAAATTGTAGTGAATATGAATTGTGTTTTTTCCAGTTTGGAGGGAAAGTGCACGAAAACCAATCTTCTTCTAGTATTATGAAATGTGTGCGTCATATATTATACAACATTGAAAGACAGGAAGTTTCTCTTCCTCTATGAGTTTGCAAGATATTCCATGAATTTTATAGAATGACTTGCAAAATTGTACTGCTACTACTATGACATTTCGTGTTCTGTTTTAGCCACAGTAGGGTGTGCACTTACAGACGTAAACACAAGTTGTGTAAAGAAAGACTCAAATTAATGAGAATTTATCTTCATTTATCTCTTTAACCACCACTACATTCACCCACATAATTCAAGCCCAAGGTTCACGCTAAGGAGTAACTACGTTATTGCTAACTTAACAAGCAAGCCACAATCTTATAGCTCAAAACCATAGCATGAATCTATTGTTCACTGAGTGCATCTATTGGTTGGAATATTGCTATTATGTTATTTCCACTGATTTGCTCCAGTGCATAGATTCCCCTTTCCATCATTGCCTCTCTTGTGATATACACACTACAACAACTAGATTAATGTTAGTTGTTGAAAGCAAAATTAATATTGATTTTCAATTTTTTAAAATTAAAAATAGAACTTCCACTCTCAAACAACCAATAGCGACATCATATGCAAGAAATCACTCCCTTATCTTCAATGGTTAACATACCTGCCATTACAAAAAAAAATCAGTTTTAGCAACTCTTTTTCTCGACGCTAGAGGAAAGCGTCGAGAATTTTCACAGGTTGCCGATGCTTTTTAGAAGTGTCAGCAATCAACATCGTGTTTTTTCGGATGCCGATGCTTTCTAAAGCATCGGCATCATATTTTTTTATTTTTTATCGAATGCCGATGCTTTATAAAGCATTGGTTCTTCTTCTTCTTCCCCCCCCCCCCCCCCGCGCGCAATAAAACCCCAAACATGTTCTCCCTTTCTATATTTATTACGACTGCATTCCATGAGGCTCCATTCCAACATTTCGTGCTCTTGCTCTCCTTCTCCGCCCGCTTCCTTCCCCTCAAAGGACCATTCTACAACCCCCCCCCCCCCCCCCTTCCCGCAAATCCTATAATCACTGCTAGGTTTCTCTTTTTGCCCCATCGTCGCTGTCACTATTGCTTCCATTGCTAGAACCCTAGCTCTAGCTCCCCTCCGATGGGGCCGCCGTGATGGGGGGCCAGGTCTTGAGCCGGCTGGGATGGATGGAGGGGCAAAGGACGCGATGGAGGAGGTCAGGGAGAGCTCGTCGTCACCGAGGGGGCTTGGCCTTGGGGGCGGCGATGGGATTGCGGCATACGACATCAAAAGCGAAATCTTCGCATGGTTGGTCGAGAGCAAGAATGAGGAGGCCGTCTCCAATCCCGACTTTAAGGACAAGCTCGAGGCCCACTTCAACCGCTTGCCCCTGAGGTAAGGTTGAACTTCTTGATGCAGATTTAGCTTGTTTAATTTTGGATTTGGCATTGAAACTGGATGCCATTTGTTTTCCTTCTACTTCTTCTTGAATGGATTTTATGGTCTTTTTAGTGGAAGTCTTGAGAGTTTTATTGTACTGTAGTTCTTATTGGTTATCAGACTTCAGATGGAGATCGAAAGATGTCCAGCTATCTTTCTCTTTCTGAGCTAGTATCTTGATCATTGCCGGAGTGCTCACCAAAGGGGAGAGGAGTCGCTGCAATCCGCCGCCATGGTTGCCAATGACGAGGAGGCACGAGAGAGAAGAGTCAACTTGGGAGAAGAAGACATAGTCTTCTTCCCCTGCTTCGGTTGGGTCCGACGTGGGAGGACAAGGACGGCGATGTCTCCGGTGTGGGAGGACAAGGATGGCGACGTTAAAGATCAGAGGATGAGCGGAAGAAAGGGGGAAAGAAGAAGAGGAGGAGGAGAGAGAGGCGGCGATAACATAGGATCACAGCTAAAAATTTCAAAAAAAAAAAATTTTAGCTCAACTAAGGAGAGAGGGAAAGAAAGCCGCGCAAAAAAATTTAAAAAAAAATTTCAACTTCCCGATGCTTTTTTTAGCGTTGAAAAATTTTTATCTCCCAACACTTTCCAAAAGCATCAAAAAAATATCTCTCTACTCCAAGTTTTTCGATGCTTTTCCGATGCTTCAAAAAGCATCGGAGCATATTCTTTCGACACTTATTAGCATCGAAAAAAGCTTTTTTTAGCATTGTCTCTCTTTAGATTTGTTGTAGTGTGCCCATGAGTATGAGACAACATCGGAACACGTGCATTCTCCTTTGCCATATCACATATCGATTTGCATAATTCAATCATAACAGGGAATATAAAAGTGTTGAATGCTTCTTTCAGTGCCAAAGCATGGGCTAAGTTGTTTATATCCTTAGATGTACATGCAAAATGAAAAAACTCAAATACCTGATAAAAAGTAACAATTTAATATCAAATTACCAAGATAAATTTTAAACCATTTCAGGTTATAAAAAGGAAGTGATAGGTAATGCATCTAACTTGTTTTTTGTTAACAAGATAAATTTAGACAACCTTAACCAATAAATGATCAAAAATCTAACCTTTGCAACCTCAAGACATGATTTACAGTTTTGTTTTTAAAAGTACTCTACTGACGTCATGATTAATCACTTTTTCAATTTTCTTTCCTTCTAGGGCATCATTTATATTAAATTCATGAATAATCCTGTTCAAAAAAGATTGGGCATCACTGCTATAAAACTTGGGACTTCTGTGATTTTAGGAACTTGAGAAAGTTTCAGCAACCATTTTACCTATAAAAAGCCAATTCTACATCATTAAAACAATGTACATGCCAGACTCAATAAGTGTTTTCCCATCAAGTTACAATGATAATGCAAATCCTTCTTCTGCATTCAATATGGGGTATTGAGGAAGAATGGCCAACAAAACTTCACGCAGAATTTCAGTATCTAGGATCTACCATCAATTACTTTAAAAGAAAAAAGCCCTAGAATATTATATTTGCCAAAAATCATAAATGCTACAATATTATAAAAATTCATTTTTGTGTGAATCATTAATTAATTAATGACTATTGACCAGTAAATACCAATGATAACCAAACTTTAAGAAATTAACTTGACATTTTTGTTACATCAGAATTAAGTTCTGTCCCTAGAGTACTTCAATATTAAAAGATGAAATATTTTGTTGTTTGCTATCTAACAAGTCAAGATCGATCACTGAAAGATCTTAAATAGGTCATCAATGCAAGCAACAAGGTGTAGATTATAAACTCCCTTTAAAAGGACTTTGTTGATCATCATGCATTCTGGTGTCTATAAAGTTGTTTCTTTGACTCCTCCAGCCGTGTCTCCCATAACAGAATCATCAACTCCCATGTCCTCATGACCGCGGGTGAGACTTGTGAGTCCTACTATTACAAGGCTATTGTGACGTGGACTTCCAACACTTTGTGTACAGTCGTGGTAATTTGCGGCTTTGATCAATTGTTTGCTTTTGCGAGACCGGATGGACTCTCGTTAAGATATGGGTGAAAGTTTTCCTTCCGAAGATGTTATCTCTTACGAGGGGCGGTTTTAAACGGCCATAGTCAATGGGACAGTCGAAGCAGGTGACCCAAATGGACCATTTCCAATTGTTAGCACGATAGCAGTGGATCTGAAATCGTACGTCTAGGAGAGGAAGTATTTGGTTGAGATATCCGGTAATCTTTTTGAGGTATTGAGGGTGGACGATCTCTCTCTTGTGTATGACTTGAGGACAACTTCGTTCGGGGTTTACATGATTGACAGTGATGCTGACAAATGGGTTTCGGTGAAAAGCTTATGCGACTATGCATTATTTTTTGGTGATAATTACTTCATTGAAGTTTCAAAGCGTGACTTCCCTGCACTGAAAGAAAATTCCATCTTTTTCATTGATGATTTTTGGGAGGACATCCTTCTATATAAAGATAAAACTCATGATTTAGGTTATATTTGGATCTTTGGAGGGAAAGAAAGTAGAGAGCAAAAAGAAGTAAATGGATGGAAAGGAAAGAAAGAAAAAGAAAGGGTTGTTCTTCTTCTCTTATTTAGAAATGAGGGAAGGGCAAAGAAAGGTAATATCAATTATCTTGTTGGATAGAGAGGGAAGAAATGAGGGGAAAGAGTTATGTGATAATTATATATACGCCTTCAGGATAGAGAATGAAAGAATGAAGAATAGAAAATGAAGGCATATTTTGGTCTTCCAAAAAATTATAACTTAAATATTTTTTCCTTCCTCAGCTAATTAGCCTCCGATTTGGGGTTAACAAATTTATCCTTGTTGAAGAAGAAAGAAAGAAAACTGGTTACTCTCATTCCCTTTCCCTCTCTCTCTTTCCTCTTCCTCACAAACAAGATAACTTATGACCTTTTACTTCGTTTTCTTTCCCTCCCCTCCATTCACCCAATCCAAACAGACCCTTAGGTGCGTTCATTTTGGAGGATGGAAGCGTCGAGCCCTTTTATCCTAATAGCCCTCAACAAACTTGGCCTCAACCAACTTATCCCCAGTTGGTTTGTTTCTAATCTCTTACACATAACGTGTAGAGTGGATGGGAGCTCTCTTGCATGCTTTGCATAGAATGATAGCGTTGTTGATACAATATTTGGTTGAATTTTTTTTAATTAATGAAAAGCATTATGTTATTGCATTTTAGACGTAGAATTAGATTTTTTTTAATTTTAAAAATCTTTTTAAATCTATAAGATTCCCAGTGAGATGTAGCTCCATTATGTCTCTGTCAAAATCTATCAAAATGTTGTTAAACTGGGTGACTGCATTGAAAAGCTTTGCAATGTAGTCATGAGGCTCAATCTGCATAATGAAAAAGCAAGCAATTAACTCAGGACCATAAATGCAGTATGTCGACCATATCTAGGATGATGCATCGGAGGCTTGATCTTCAAACTATGGGCTTTGAGAGACGACGAAGTTGTAGCAAGAGCGGAATACGCGACACCGATTGTGGCTTCAGTTTGTAGGATGATGAAATTTGAGCTGCAAGTTCATGAGTTTGAGGGGTTCTAAAAGAAGGTAACATCGTGTTATTCGGAAATGTTTAGTGGCAGAAGCTTGGCAGTCGTTCTTAAAAAGGAATAAAGGAAGAGAGTTTTGGCGCGGCAAGATTTTGGCAAGGAATTTAAAGACATTAACCAAATATTAAGTAATATCTGATATGATTTGTTGAGATTTTAGAATTTAGAATATTAGATATGATTGATTAGAAGATTTTATATATTTATACGATTCTTAACATATTTAAAATATTTATAATTACGAGCCCTATGTTATTGTATAAAGGGCTAGCTTGCACAGAGAAAGAATATAAATGTTCTCAGCTTCAAAACAATCTCTCTCCCCGTTAATTGGGCGCCGTTTTCTTGCCCTTTTTCACTCATATCCATAACTGAACTGAATTCATAGGTTATCTCTTCTTTTATGCTTCTACGATTGTAAATTATATTAAATACGTTTTAGTATTTATAACAATTATGTACATATTTTTAAAAATAAGCAGTTCGCTGAGTTTCGCTCAACGGCTTAAGCTTATCCTACTTCCAGAATCCAGATCGTCACGTCGGTGCGGAATCCTAATATTCATCTAAGATACACAATCTCCTATAAATTCGTATAGAGACCTATTACGTCCCTGCGTTGCTCCAGACGACTTGCTCCATTAAACCTTCTCTCTCTCCGATCGGATCTCTCTCTTTCTCGAGCGTTAACCCCCTTCTCTCTCTTTCTCTCCGATCGGATGGCCCTTATCTCAGATATACCGCTCGATGTTCTCGCTTCCATCCTTGGCCGCCTCTGCCTCCGCGACTACATCCGCTGCCGCGCCGTCTGCTCCGAGTGGAACTCCATCGTCTCTTGGAATCCCAACCCCCGTCAAGTCCCTTGGCTTTTGCTTACCAGAACCGAGGCCGACGAAGCCAACGAGATCTGCCGATTCTACGATTTCTATCACGACGTGGAGTTGACGGTCGCTATACCTGGAGTCAGATGGCGCCGCTGCATTGGCTCCTCAGAAGGATGGCTCATGATTTTAGATGACTCTTCCGAGCTCTTCATGTTCAACCCGCTCACCAGAGTCCGGATCGCGCTCCCTTCCATCACCACCTTTCCTGACGTCGAGCCCGTCTTCGACTTCTCCGGCCGCGTCTCCCATTACAATATCAAAAAAAGTTACTTCAACCGACAGCCTCCTGTCCTCATGACCGCGGATGAGACTTGTGAGTTGTACTATTACAAGGCTATTGTGACGTGGACGTCCGACTCCTTGTATACTGCCGTGGTAATTTGCAGCTTTCTTCGATTGTTTGCTTTTGCGAGGCCCGGAGACGAAGCATGGACTCTCCTTAAGATGGGCAAAAGTTTTCCATTGGAAGATGTTATCTTTTATGAGGGGCGGTTTTATACGCCGGAGTCAATGGGACAGTCGAATCGTACGACTTGAATGGCCCTTTTTCAATTGTTAGCACGGTAGCAGTGGATCTAGAACCGAACGCTTGGGAGAGGAAGTATTTGGTCGAGATATCCGGTAATCTTTTTGAGATATTGAGGGTGGACTATCTCTCTCCTGAATATGATTGGAGGACAACTTCGTTTGGGGTTTACATGATTGACCGTGATGCTGACAAATGGGTTGCGGTGAAAAGCTTGGGTGATTATGCATTATTCTTGGGCGATAATTACTCAATGGCAATCTCAAAGCGTGACTTTCCTGCACTGAGAGAAAACTGCATCTATTTCACTGATGATTATTGGGAGGCAATCCTTACATATAAAGATAAAACTCGTGATTTAGGTGTGTTCAGTTTGGAGGATGGAAGCATGAGCCCTTTTATCCGAATGGCCCTCAACAAACTTGGCCTCAACCCAGTTGGTTTGTACCTAATCTCTCACACAATGTCTAGAGTGGAAGGGAATTGTCTTGTATGCTTTGCATAGAATGATACCGTTGTTGATCACAATATTTGGTTGAATTTTTTTTAATTAATGAAAAACATTATATTATTGCTTTTTAGACGTAGAATTGGGATTTTTTTTAATTTTAAAAATCTTTTCAGTTATTAAGGAAAACTTTTGATGATTTATTTCCTTGCATTTCTTCTATTAAAAGATAATTATACTTAGCTTTTTTTAAATAATTAGAATTTAAGCCCTTATGAGTTTTCTTTGGAGGTTCAATCCCTACTATTGTGAAAGGTGCATGACAAGTGAAAGAAGTGGCATATAAAAGAAAACATGAAAATAAAAACTACCATAAAGATTGTAGAAAACTTGATAATCATAAAGCTATCTAAATATTTTAACAAATTATATCAAGTGCCCTAAATTTTACAATTAATTTTTCAGAACCAAATATTAAATTTAGAGAGTTTACCCTCCATCACCTTAGATGGTAATGCCTTACCCATGCACCACAAAGAGCTTGACACATCATCCAACACGTGAAAGCATAATGCGAGTGCGCCAACCAAACCTGTCCATGACTTCTCATCTCCTCTAACAACTTAGCCCACGTGCATATATGATTGATTTATCATTTATTTATTCTAAATGATAATTATGATATATGATTTTATCATTTATTTAAATTTAAATGATAATAATGGTTTAATAAAAGCTAATTTTCTATTGGTTCATCTTGGGGAGTTGTTATCCGATAGTAATCTTTAATGGGAAGAAAAATTTAAGAAAAGTAGAAAAAAGGAAAAAAAAAAAAACTCAATCTCTCACTAATCTATACGTACACCTTTTTAGTTTAAGTTTTTATGAAAAAATCATTTATTCTATGGCCATTGTGTTTATTAAAAAAATCCAAAGGATTTACATTAGTATCCTACTGTCTTGTAAATTCTTTATATATTTTGCTCTCTCCAATAAAATTTGGGCCGCGTAATTCACTTCCTCCTATTTACCTTTTTTTTCAAAAAAAAAAAGTACAAATCCTAGTTATCAGAACTAAACTTAACTGGCCGGTTGGACTGGTTGAACAGGGATCCGAAGGTCAAGCCGGTTCGGTTCTAACATAAACCCATCTGGTTTACCTGTGAACCAGTCAACCTAGCCCGAATCGGATGGGATCATGGGTTTTATTATCATGTTAATCTTAAATTTTTTATTAAAATTTAATTTTTATTAATATAATATATTTTTAAATTAAAATAATTGATCGATGGTTCAACCAGTGACCCAATGATTAACCAGTGATCCAATGACTTGAGCCCTTGGCCGGGTCAACTATGGTACAAATGTTCGAATTAAGAGATTAACCATTCATTTATTAAAAAAAAACTTAGAAAATATGAGCTTTCATGTGTTGTACCTATATGGTTGTACTTTTCATCGATTAAGGCACCATCTTCTACGTGGTTTTGAATGAAAACTGAAGTTTGGAGCGTGTGGCCCATAATATAAGAAATTATGCAAGGAAATGTGATGGCCAGAAACATAAAGCGCTTAGAAGTAACCGTTATGCGGTAGAACAAGCGGAATACATTGAAGTCTGCATGGCTTTTGTGCTAAAGTTGATAGCGCTTAGAAGTAGCCGTGGCCCCATTGGGCGCGCCTGATACGTGCTTTTTGCACTAGAGGCGATGCAAAAAAAACTTTTCCTTATAATAATATCATTGGACCCAGTCTTCGTGGCCCATCGACAGGTGCTTTGGATGGTGATTTTCACTACAAGAAAATAGTATAATAGTGACAAAAATTCCCATCACTATTTCGTCACAAACTGGGTTTAGTGAAAAATTTGTGACAAAACATTTTTTGTCACTAAATTGTGACAGATTTATGACGAAATATTCCATTAAAAATTTGTGACGAAACATATTTTTCGTCACTAAATTGTGATGGATTAGTGACGGACTATCCATCACGTATTATTTCGTCACTATTCCGTCACAAATATTTTCATCACTATTCCATCACAATTTAGTGATGAATTATTGACGAAAATTTAGTCACTAAAACTTTCGTCACTAGTCCGTCACTAATAGTGATGAATTAGTGACGAAAGAATCCATCAGTCATTTGTTATTTTCCATCACTAATCAATACTAATATTTTCGTCACTAATCCGTCACTATTATTTCTATAGAAATCCATCACTAATCCATCATTAACCTAATAAAATTTTATCAAATTTTTTTCTTATAAATTTAAAATTATTTTTAAATTATAATATATTTAATGCCTTCTAATGAAATTTATAGATGAAAAATTTAAATTTAAGAATAAAAAATGTTTTGTACATTAGACATCAACAAATTTGTATTAACACACTGCATCTGATAGGACATGAAATGGAGTGGTTATAATTTTGTATTGATCATGGGATGGCTTAATTTGGCCGGGTGACTTGAGATTGAAGGGCCAACCTTAGAATTAAGCATTGCTAACTTAAATCGATTTATAAAACAAGACAGGCTTGAACTAGGTGGCAAGATCCAACAAACTTCTCTCTATTCCCTTCTTCGACGGACGATGTCCTCATAGTGGACATGCCAAGCATGCCTTATCTAGTTAGAATGTTATTATCTCAAACTCTAGGGATCATATAACAAAAATCTTGCTATGATATCAACTCCCCATGATTCATGCATTTTTCTTGGGTGATAATTACTTCATCCCAGTCTCAAAGTGTGACTTCCCTGCACTGCAAGAAAATTCTGTCTATTTCACAGACGATTTCTGGGAGGGCATCTATATAAAGATAAAACTCGTGTGTTTGGTTTCCTTTTATCTGAATGGCACCCAATAAACTAGGCCTCAAATATTCAATTTAAATATTTGAATATTTTTCACAAATGATTTTTTTGGTTTGTGCTGTCATTTTCAATTTAAATATTGCACCTTGGAAATTCACCTACGGTTGCAGGGTAGGTTATGAATACCAGCCTGGCTCCATTTTAAGTGCGATCAAAGACTACAGCGACATCTAATGATACCGAGCTAAAAAAGCTTAAATCCTTTAACAAATTATAAAGATTGCAGAAAACTTGATAATCATAAAGCTATCTAAAATACTTTAACAAATTATATCAAGTGCCCTAAATTTTACAATCTCATCACATCTTTCCAAATATTCTATAATCTAATCAAATATTTTTCACAACCAAATCAAATATTCTGTAACAAATATTTTTAAAAATTATTAAAATATTCTGATCATTGATTAGATGATTCCCTTCTAACAGCCCGCCTCCTCAGTCAATGCTCCCTCCAACCGAAAAAAAAAAAAAGAATGCTTCCAACCGAAAAGAAAGAAAAAAATTTAAGAACGCTATAAGCGTTAGAGAGTTTACCCTCCATCACCTTAGAATTAGATGGTAATGCCTTACCCTCGATCACCTTAGAACTAGATGGTAATGCCTTACCCCATGCACCACAAAGAGCTTGTCACTGGAACACATTATCCAACACTTTGAACTTTATTCGCAACTCTTTTGTAAAAGCATAATGTGAGTGCGCCAACGAAACCTGTCCACAACTTCTCATCTCCTCTAATGGGCCAAATGGAAAAATGTTAGCGTTCCCTTTTTTGGCCCACATGCATATATGATTGATTTATATTTATTTACTCTAAAAGATAATTATGATATCTGATTTTATCATTTATTTAAATTTAAATGATAATAATAGTTTAATAAAAGCTAATTTTCTATTGGTTCATTTTGGATCCGATAATAACCTTACTTTAATGGGAAGAGAAATTTAACATATCAGAATAGAAAAAAAGGAGAAGAAACTCAATCACGCTTTTTTTGGTTTAAGTTTTTATGAAAAAATCATTTATTCTATGGTCATTATGTTTATTAAAAAAAATCCTAAGGATTTACATTAGTATACTATTGTCTTGTAAATTCTCTATATATTTTGCTCTCTCCAATAAAATTTGGGGACTCATAATTCACTTCCTCCTATTTACATTTTTTTTTAAAAAAAATGTAGTACAAATCATAGTTGTCAAAACTGAACCGAACTGGTAGGTTGGACCAGTTGAACCGAGACCCGAAGGCCAAGCCGAGCCGGTTCGGTTCTAACATAAAACCGAATGTGTAAGTGACCCAGAATAACTCGATTAACCCATCCAGTTTACTCGTGAACTAGTCAACGCAGTCTGAATCGAATGAGATCATGGGTTTTTTTATCATGTTAATCTTAAATTTTTTATTAAAATTTAATTTTTATTAATATAAATATATTTTTAAATTAAAATAATTGATCGATGGTTCAACCAGTGACTTGAGCCCCTGGCTAGGTCAACTATGGTACAAATGTTCGAATTAAGAGATTAACCATTCATTAAAAAAAAAGCTTAGAAAATATTAGCTTTCATGTGTTGCTCCGGTATGGTTGTACTTTTCATCGATTAAAGCACCATGTTCTTGGTGGTTTCAAATGAAAACTCAAGTTTGGAGCGTGTGACCCATAATATAAGAAATTATGTAAGGAAATGTGATGGCAAGAGACATAAAGCGCTTAGAAGTAACCGTTATGCAGTAGAACAAGCAGAATATTCAATTTATCTGAATGGCACCCAATAAACTAGGCCTCAAATATTCAATTTAAATATTTGAATATTTTCATAAATGATTTTTTTGGTTTGTGCTGTCATTTTCAATTTAAATATTGCACCTTAGAAATTCACCTACGGTTGCAGGGTAGGTTATGAATACCAGCCTGGCTCCATTTTATGTGCGATCAAAGACTACAGCAACATCTAACGATACCGAGCTAAAAAAGCTTAAATCCATTCTCTAAATTCTCTAAATCAACAGCATCGTCAATCATTTTAGCCAAATTCTCTGCTTCTCCAACGTAGGACTGAGGAGTCAAATCCAAAAGAAGTGACTTGGTCTCCGGTGGCAAATCCAGACCTTCAGTGAACTCTCTTATGCTCTCCTTGGTAACATGCCTTCCTCTAGTTAATTCCTTTAGTTTCTCATACAGCTCAGGAACAGCATACCGCCGCATAACCTGCAAAAAAGAAAGCAGACATGTCCCACCAGGAGATTATTATGATCATTCAGGAGCATAGCCAAGAGGGAAAAGTTAAGTTCCTTGGTTCATGCAATAGATTGGATCAGATTAAGTTCCACTAAGATAAGAGTGTGAATCCAAAGAAAAGTCTTAGTGCATGCAATAGTGCATCTTCAATTTAACTGCCTCCTGAAATGATTAAAAACGAGGTTCTAATAACAGGTAGAAAAATCATTTTAGTTTGGGCAGTCAGACATAAGTTAGAAACATCCTTTGTCGATGTCCATGTACATTGTCATGAATATGAAATAATCCCTAGTGTAAATTGTAAGTTTGGAGATAATAAGGACATGAACCGACCCTTTCTTTTTCTTCCCCTCATAGAAGAAGCCTGGAGGCACTGGGCTACGCAACAGGGGTAGCCCTCCACCAACATCCCCACCCCCTACAAACCTGGTGAAGGTCAATTTGAATCTAGGTCTCTGGTTTGACCACTAAGAAACATTGGTAGCTTGCTAATCCAAACTGACTTCTTTCAATATTTCAGATTGCAAACAATTTTTAACATGCTCATTAAATAAGAAAAGAGTGGGAAATTGTTGTTATTCAGACTCTAAAAACTGCCTTGTTGTTCCAAACAATGCATCACCTAAACCAGGCACATAAACTCAATGCTAATGAACAGAAACAAAATTTACCTCTCTTTCCAAAAAATTTATGTCCATTTGAGGGAGTTAATTAATTGAAAACCTTTTGATTTCTTATGTGCAAACCATGCCAAGTTTTCACCCGCATGCATAGATATCTAGTTTGCTAATCATTTCCTTGGTTAACATGCCTCTATCTTAATCGGACCTATCAACACCAGTTATTAACTTTTCCACGCTTTACAGCAGGACTCTGCATCTCATTTGATTTATTCACCCTGCAAGTATTTGTGGCAACCTTTCTGAAACATATTATCATTAAAGGAACGTCCAACTGTCCCATTATACATGATCACTTGTCACCTCTAGACCATGCTGAAGGGCTAACATTCCAAAGGACATTTATACAATGATAAAGGCAACTTAAAATGGCAACAACATTTTTTTTTACGATACCTATATGTGTCTATATGTACATAAAGAAGTATGATACTTACAAAATATGGGTTTTAGATAATCCATATAATCTTTTGAAGGAGACCGAAGTGATCTACCTGTGCAGGTCAATAAATCTTAGGCAGTGTTTGATATAGGAGATAAGGGAGGATATCCCTTGGATATCCCCTCTTATTCCCAAATGCTATAGCTAGAGAGGATAGGTCTGAAAAAGTTTAACCAGAGGGGATAACCCATATTTAACCATGGGTAATCCCGTGAACTTATTCCCTAGAGAACCTAGGAACAACTAAAGTTATCCCTTGATGGCAGACTTTAATTTTAAAAAGGTGCTTATTCCCTCAGCTATTCCTTGGATAAATGCTATCCTGTATATTTATCCAGGATAGCTTTTGGGGTATCAAACACTACCTTAGTGTCGGTTAGTCCATGGGAGCTAAATTTGCACAACAGCTGACAATGAAGTCATGAAGAAAACAGGTTCCTACCGCACTATACCAAGTGGCATTTCTGGAAAAGGAAAATATGCTTGTGATTTTAGCCTTATGTATGTGTGGGTAATGTCAGGTCACATTTCAAAACTCATTCCAAAGCTCTTATATGTTACTCGCATAACCTAGCAATCATTGGCGTAGCAAGACAAAAGCATGGATTCTCTGTTGTTGTACATATATTCAGTGCAGAAAACAATCCATATCATCAACACTTTCGAATGGAGTGCAAATAGCAATCCAATAGAAACCCAAATGTTACCAAGAGGTGTCATCTGCATGATGATTCTAAGATGAGTGCAGTTATAATCATTTTTCAATCAAAAAAAAACTACTGTCACAGGATAGATGATAAAAACGTAGTTTTGAGCATTCATATCCAGCATATTATGTCATTGATAACATGAGCAATGCTGATCCCATATTTAATGACTTGGATTATTGCAATGCAGGTCTTTATCTCTTGATAAAAACTGAACCATTTATGCCAATACGTAATGATGAAGATTGAGAACATTGGATGTAGCTACAATTCTAAATTTGCATGATCATAAATAAATCAAAAAAGTGATACAAAATCTTATCGTTTGTATTGGTTCAGCGAGGACCACCCAAGTCTTCTCCAAGTCTTCATTTAGTCAAAATTTATTCACCTAAAAACAATAGAGGATTATTTCTACAATGTGCTAAATTAATTTCAATAACATGTGTTTTCATAGAATTGAAAGATGCACTATCCGGTTGTCTCATGCAAGAGATCAGCCAAAAAAAATAAGTATGTGGTAGGCAATTGCATGGTTGGCCACTAATGGAAACACAACTATAACAATTATAAATAGGTAGAATAATGTATAAATGTATCACTGGTAGTACTACAAAAATAGCATTTGCACACCACACTCTCTCTCTCTTTGTGTGTGTCTATGTCTGTGTTTGTGCGCAAGCACGTGTGCATGTGCATGTGCATGCATGCATGAGCATAGGCATGTGTATGCATGCAAGACTCCACAGGATGTAAGCTTAGGGGCACATGCATATGTAAAGCATACATGTACTATACACACATAACGACCTCCCACAAGGATTTAGAAAAAAAATTGAGGAATAACCTTTACCAGACACGTATAGACATTAAGAGTTAAAGTTCACGGGTTACGGTATGCTTCAATAAAACAAAATACAATACTCAATGACAATAAATAATCAAACTTTCATACATAGGTTCCTGCATCTTAAAGTACAGCTTGTAAAGATCAACACAAGAAGAAACAAGGAAGAGTTATTGTTGAAAATGCTCGCAAGCATATTGAATCATCACTTATCATATCACTACCCTTGAGTAGAACTATATGTCTTTTCAACACAAACTAGTGTGCTTGCCATTTATTCCAACCCAGAGGGTGTTGGAGAAATGATGGGTAATTGGAGCTCAGATGTACCATCTGCAAGACATATATTTAGGGATGGCAATTTTTTTGGTTTGGCTATTTATCCGATCGATACCATTTCTAACGGGTCGAAAAATCTTCGATCTAAACGGCTTAATTAATAGGTACGGAGATTATCCATTAACAGCTAAATAGGTAAATGGCCGAGGACGAAATTTTTCGCTCGTCCCATTAGCTTTAATATAATATATTTAAATTATATATATATATATATATATATATTAAATATTTAAAATATATATACTAAAATACCCTAGTAAAACACGTTTGAATCTTCGTCTCTTCTCTTCTTTCATGCAGCCATCCGAACATCAAAGCCAGAACCCTAGCGAATCGATCTCTCTCTGTCACTGCCATCTTCCTTAGCTCCACCATCTATCTTCGCCACCTCACCGAACACCCTTCCCAACCAGCACCTTTCTCTCTCTTTGGTGTGATCATCCCTTACTCTATTGTCATCATAAAACCCTAGCTAAAACTAGCGAACCATGAACGAGTGCAAATGGAATAAGTTTAATAAAATAATTTTATTTTTTATGTAAACGGCCNCGGTTGCAGGGTAGGTTATGAATACCAGCCTGGCTCCATTTTATGTGCGATCAAAGACTACAGCAACATCTAACGATACCGAGCTAAAAAAGCTTAAATCCATTCTCTAAATTCTCTAAATCAACAGCATCGTCAATCATTTTAGCCAAATTCTCTGCTTCTCCAACGTAGGACTGAGGAGTCAAATCCAAAGAAGTGACTTGGTCTCCGGTGGCAAATCCAGACCTTCAGTGAACTCTCTTATGCTCTCCTTGGTAACATGCCTTCCTCTAGTTAATTCCTTTAGTTTCTCATACAGCTCAGGAACAGCATACCGCCGCATAACCTGCAAAAAAGAAAGCAGACATGTCCCACCAGGAGATTATTATGATCATTCAGGAGCAAAGCCAAGAGGGAAAAGTTAAGTTCCTTGGTTCATGCAATAGATTGGATCAGATTAAGTTCCACTAAGATAAGAGTGTGAATCCAAAGAAAAGTCTTAGTGCATGCAATAGTGCATCTTCAATTTAACTGCCTCCTGAAATGATTAAAAACGAGGTTCTAATAACAGTAGAAAAATCATTTTAGTTTGGGCAGTCAGACATAAGTTAGAAACATCCTTTGTCGATGTCCATGTACATTGTCATGAATATGAAATAATCCCTAGTGTAAATTGTAAGTTTGGAGATAATAAGGACATGAACCGACCCTTTCTTTTTCTTCCCCTCATAGAAGAAGCCTGGAGGCACTGGGCTACGCAACAGGGGTAGCCCTCCACCAACATCCCCACCCCCTACAAACCTGGCGAAGGTCAATTTGAATCTAGGTCTCTGGTTTGACCACTAAGAAACATTGGTAGCTTGCTAATCCAAACTGACTTCTTTCAATATTTCAGATTGCAAACAATTTTTAACATGCTCATTAAATAAGAAAAGAGTGGGAAATTGTTTTTATTCAGACTCTAAAAACTGCCTTGTTGTTCCAAACAATGCATCAGCTAAACCAGGCACATAAACTCAATGCTAATGAACAGAAACAAAATTTACCTCTCTTTCCAAAAATTTATGTCCATTTGAGGGAGTTAATTAATTGAAAACCTTTTGATTTCTTATGTGCAAACCATGCCAAGTTTTCACCCGCATGCATAGATATCTAGTTTGCTAATCATTTCCTTGGTTAACATGCCTCTATCTTAATCGGACCTATCAACACCAGTTATTAACTTTTCCACGCTTTACAGCAGGACTCTGCATCTCATTTGATTTATTCACCCTGCAAGTATTTGTGGCAACCTTTCTGAAACATATTATCATTAAAGGAACGTCCAACTGTCCCATTATACATGATCACTTGTCACCTCTAGACCATGCTGAAGGGCTAACATTCCAAAGGACATTTATACAATGATAAAGGCAACTTAAAATGGCAACAACATTTTTTTTTACGATACCTATATGTGTCTATATGTACATAAAGAAGTATGATACTTACAAAATATGGGTTTTAGATAATCCATATAATCTTTTGAAGGAGACCGAAGTGATCTACCTGTGCAGGTCAATAAATCTTAGGCAGTGTTTGATATAGGAGATAAGGGAGGATATCCCTTGGATATCCCCCTTATTCCCAAATGCTATAGCTAGAGAGGATAGGTCTGAAAAAGTTTAACCAGAGGGGATAACCCATATTTAACCATGGGTAATCCCGTGAACTTATTCCCTAGAGAACCTAGGAACAACTAAAGTTATCCCTTGATGGCAGACTTTAATTTTAAAAAGGTGCTTATTCCCTCAGCTATTCCTTGGATAAATGCTATCCTGTATATTTATCCAGGATAGCTTTTGGGGTATCAAACACTACCTTAGTGTCGGTTAGTCCATGGGAGCTAAATTTGCACAACAGCTGACAATGAAGTCATGAAGAAAACAGGTTCCTACCGCACTATACCAAGTGGCATTTCTGGAAAAGGAAAATATGCTTGTGATTTAGCCTTATGTATGTGTGGGTAATGTCAGGTCACATTTCAAAACTCATTCCAAAGCTCTTATATGTTACTCGCATAACCTAGCAATCATTGGCGTAGCAAGACAAAAGCATGGATTCTCTGTTGTTGTACATATATTCAGTGCAGAAAACAATCCATATCATCAACACTTTCGAATGGAGTGCAAATAGCAATCCAATAGAAACCCAAATGTTACCAAGAGGTGTCATCTGCATGATGATTCTAAGATGAGTGCAGTTATAATCATTTTTCAATCAAAAAAAAACTACTGTCACAGGATAGATGATAAAAACGTAGTTTTGAGCATTCATATCCAGCATATTATGTCATTGATAACATGAGCAATGCTGATCCCATATTTAATGACTTGGATTATTGCAATGCAGGTCTTTATCTCTTGATAAAAACTGAACCATTTATGCCAATACGTAATGATGAAGATTGAGAACATTGGATGTAGCTACAATTCTAAATTTGCATGATCATAAATAAATCAAAAAAGTGATACAAAATCTTATCGTTTGTATTGGTTCAGCGAGGACCACCCAAGTCTTCTCCAAGTCTTCATTTAGTCAAAATTTATTCACCTAAAAACAATAGAGGATTATTTCTACAATGTGCTAAATTAATTTCAATAACATGTGTTTTCATAGAATTGAAAGATGCACTATCCGGTTGTCTCATGCAAGAGATCAGCCAAAAAAAATAAGTATGTGGTAGGCAATTGCATGGTTGGCCACTAATGGAAACACAACTATAACAATTATAAATAGGTAGAATAATGTATAAATGTATCACTGGTAGTACTACAAAAATAGCATTTGCACACCACACTCTCTCTCTCTTTGTGTGTGTCTATGTCTGTGTTTGTGCGCAAGCACGTGTGCATGTGCATGTGCATGCATGCATGAGCATAGGCATGTGTATGCATGCAAGACTCCACAGGATGTAAGCTTAGGGGCACATGCATATGTAAAGCATACATGTACTATACACACATAACGACCTCCCACAAGGATTTAGAAAAAAAATTGAGGAATAACCTTTACCAGACACGTATAGACATTAAGAGTTAAAGTTCACGGGTTACGGTATGCTTCAATAAAACAAAATACAATACTCAATGACAATAAATAATCAAACTTTCATACATAGGTTCCTGCATCTTAAAGTACAGCTTGTAAAGATCAACACAAGAAGAAACAAGGAAGAGTTATTGTTGAAAATGCTCGCAAGCATATTGAATCATCACTTATCATATCACTACCTTGAGTAGAACTATATGTCTTTTCAACACAAACTAGTGTGCTTGCCATTTATTCCAACCCAGAGGGTGTTGGAGAAATGATGGGTAATTGGAGCTCAGATGTACCATCTGCAAGACATATATTTAGGGATGGCAATTTTTTTGGTTTGGCTATTTATCCGATCGATACCATTTCTAACGGGTCGAAAAATCTTCGATCTAAACGGCTTAATTAATAGGTACGGAGATTATCCATTAACAGCTAAATAGGTAAATGGCCGAGGACGAAATTTTTCGCTCGTCCCATTAGCTTTAATATATATATTTAAATTATATATATATATATATATATATATATAAATATTTAAATATATATACTAAAATACCCTAGTAAAACACGTTTGAATCTTCGTCTCTTCTCTTCTTTCATGCAGCCATCCGAACATCAAAGCCAGAACCCTAGCGAATCGATCTCTCTCTGTCACTGCCATCTTCCTTAGCTCCACCATCTATCTTCGCCACCTCACCGAAAACACCTTCCCAACCAGCACCTTTCTCTCTCTTTGGTGTGATCATCCCTTACTCTATTGTCATCATAAAACCCTAGCTAAAACTAGCGAACCATGAACGAGTGCAAATGGAATAAGTTTAATAAAATAATTTTATTTTTTATTAAACGGCCAAACGGGTACCTAGTAGGTACCCGTTTATCCGATCGGGTATCCCCGTCCCCATTCCGTTAACTATAATGGCTTAACGGGGTGAAGAACAGGGAGGTTTTTCCAACGGGGATGGGGACCAATAGAGGCCACCCCGGGCCGTCCCTGGACCATTACCATCCCTACATATATTTCTACTGCAGGATGAAAGGATGTCTTAGGTTTTCGATAATGAATAAACACTACATGAAATAGTATTGAAAATGTAATAGTGAACAGATAAATGGAAAGAACAGATAAATAGGTGCCTAATGATGTTGATTACATGACAAGAACAGATAAATTATGAAGCATCACCAAAGCCAAAATTCATATAAAGCATCACCAAAGCCAAATATCAGAACAAAGTGATGAAAAGAAAGTACAAAGCAAAAATTTATACATTAGTTAAGTTGATATCTAGATCATTAAAGTACAAGTCCAAATTTCTTATACTGGAGTTTTTAATTCCCTATAGTGAACTTTTATAAGCCAAGAGAGAATACCCTAAGCCAATGCCCAAGTTCCTCAAGACAGTTGAATCACTAAGGTCCCGCTGTCAATCATATACACAGTAAGAGTTACATCACTCCATAATTATTGACCAATAAAGCTGTCTTACCAAAGTGAAAAGCATTGATAATGAACCCATCCTAAGATTAATTAACTGGACGGTCAAGAAGGTTGAAGCTAATAATAAAGTTTGGAGACAAGCATATGCCCAAAACATTTGGCAGCTTCAGAGTATAAGGCAATTGCCTGTCTCTCAGTTTCCAATGTTTGTGAATTAAGAAAGACTATAGAATTTGGGGAAAGAAAGAGAAGTGTTGGGCCTGGTGTGGTGCTATCAAGGCTCAGGAGGGCTAACTTGTATTGAGCTGGATGAAGGTCCAAGGGTTGAGATTAAATCAAGTCACGGGTGTACACGGGCTTGGGGATTAGTTTAATCTCATTGGGTTAGTCCATGAAAGTTTTTGTTGAGTATGGGCTTGGCCCACTTAGTGGATGTATTTAAATCCTAGTCGCTAGGGTTTGGATAGAATAGAGAACAGACTCTTTTCTCCCAATCCTCTCTCTCATCATAGGGTGGCAACCCTATATTCTCTTTTTTCCCCTCCTTTCCTTCTTCGTGCGTTCTCTTGGAATCCCCCTCGTAGGAAGAGGATGCAAGGGGCCGTGGGCTCGCATGTAGGTGGCTGGAGTGTTGCAAGAATGGGTGTTCTCTTTGTGAACTCAAACCACGTCCACGTGCTTCATGGCTTCATGGATGTGAGAACGTGGGCACGCGTTGGGGAAGACTCAAGAAGAGAACGTGAAGCCACGGTGAGTTGGTCCTTGCGTGCAGAAAAGGAGGGGCCTCAAGTCAAAGCTTTGGTCAATGCCAAAAAAAGGTGGGAGGAGGAGACTATACGAGAAAAGGATGTGCTCTAGTAGAAGAATTTGGGAAGGAGAGAGGTTCTAGCCAAAGCAAAATAAAAGGATTAAAAATCCTTTGGAAGTAAAAAGGGTTGTGGTGATTTGAACTCTGATTCAAAGGATTCAAGGACGGTAACTAGTCTAATCATTGGTAAAATGATAAAATCCTTGGTTCTTGTTCAATGAGGAATTCCACTACTGTCTCTAAACCCCAACAAGTGGTATCAGAGCCTGGTTTAGCAAGGAGTAATTTGAAGATCTTCAAGGGTTGAAACAATTTCAAAAGTCCTCATCAAGGTACCTCTTAATTTTTTAAAATTTAATTTTGTGCTATTTTTGTTTGGTTGAGATCTCGCCATGGTAGTAGCATAAAAATAAATTTTAAAAAGTTTGATGGGAAGGAAAGTTTCTTCATGTGGAAAGTCCGGGTAGAGGACCTTCTTGTGCAATAGGGTTTAGATATGGCTTTGGAGGAAAGGCTAGATGGGATGATAGATAAGTAGTGGATGCGTTAGAAAAGAAAGCATGTTCAACGATCAGAGGATATCTAGCAGATTTAGTCCTTTATTCAGTGCTGATGGAGAAGACCCTGAAGGGACTTTGATCGAAGTTGTAAGCCCTCTACATGGGGAAGAACATGTGCAAGAAGTTGATGTTAAAGAAGTGCCTTTATAGCCTTCGATGTCAGAAGGTGGAGATGTGCTTGGCCACATCCAGGTGTTCAACCAGGTGAGCAATGAATTACTGAATATCGGGTCAGATGGACAAGGAAGATAAGACACTTTTGCTATTATATTCGTTACCCACATCACATGACTCATTGGTCACGATGCTGCTCTACAGGAAGAAGACATTGTTCTATGAAGATATTGTCTTGGTGCTTCGGACGAATGAGCAGAGGGAGAAGATGACCAAGGAAGCAGTTCTCAGGAGAGTTTATCAGTTGGGGAAAGGTCAGGCAGAGGTAGGGACAGTCAAATGACCTCCTACACAGTCGTACCATTTGCTAGTGGAACAGGAGGATTTAAGATTCAGGTGAAGAGGACTAGCAGAGGGGTCAGAAGCCAAGAAGTTCAGCAAGATGCAGTTGAGAAGATGACTTAGGAGGATGCAGCTGGGCAAGGGACTAATACTGGGATCGCACTGCATAGGCCCAGAAGAAAGGTGCGACTACCCGTTCGATACGACTTTGAGGACTTGGTGTCATATGCCCTGGTGACATCGAATGAAGACCCTTACACCAGTCAGAAGGTTGTGGAGAGCCAGAACAGCCAGAATAGAGAGAGATGGGTTCACGTTATGACAGGAGATGCAGGCTATGGCCGAGGAGATGCAGTCTCACCATAGGACTAGCATATGGCAGGTGGTTCAGTTACCACAAGGAAAAAATCCATTGGTTAAAAATGGGTTTATCAGCGCAAAAAAGAGCCTTCAGAGCAAAAGGGTATTAGGTACAAGGCAGGACTAGTGGCTAAAGGATACACACCAGGCAGAACCCAGCAACGCATTGACCAAGGTTCTTTCACGGGCCAGCTTTCGTAAGGATTGCAGCTGATGGACACGGCGGACGTGCTGAGGCCTTGAAAGCACCAAGGTGGAGATTGTTGGGCCTGGATGGTGCTATCAAGGCCCAAGAGAGCTAACTTGTATTGGGCTGGGTGAAGGTCCAAGGGTTGAGATTAAATCAAGTCATGGATGTACATAGGTTTGGGATTAGTTTAATCTCATTGGGTTAGTCCATAAGAGTTTTTGTTGAGTCTGGGCCTGGCTCACATAGTGGATGTATTTAAATCCTAGTCGCTAGGGTTTGGATAGAATAGAGAATAGACTCTTTTCTCCCAATCCTCTCTCTCATCACAAGGCGGCAACCCTATCTTCTCTCTTTTCCCCT
Organism: Calamus simplicifolius; assembly: GCA_900491605.1. NCBI lineage: Eukaryota > Viridiplantae > Streptophyta > Magnoliopsida > Arecales > Arecaceae > Calamus > Calamus simplicifolius. Next base: position 552,689 of record UESW01004070.1, on the reverse strand, counting down.
CCTTCCCTTCTTCGTGCATTCTCTTGGAATCCCACTCACAGGAAGAGGATGTAAGGGGCCGTGGGCTCGCATGTAGGCGGCTGGAGTGTTGCAAGAATAGGCGTTCTCTTTGTGAACTCAAACCACATCCACGTGCTTCATGGCTTCGTGGTCGTGAGAACGTGGGCACGCATTGGGGAAGACTCAATAAGCGAACATGAAGGCACGGTGAGTTGGTCCTTGCGTGAAGAAAAGGAGGGGCCTAAAAACAAAGCTTTGGTCAACGCCAAGATAAGGTGGGAGGAGGAGACTTCACGGAAAAAAGGATGTGCTCTAGCGGAAGAATTTGGGAAGGAGAGAGGTTCCAGCCAAAGCAAAATAAAAGGATGAAAAATCCTTTGGAAGAAAAAAGGGTTGTGGTGATTTGAACTCCGATTCAAAGGATTCAAGGATAGTAACTAGTCTAATCGTTGGTAAAAGGATAAAATCCTTGGTTCTTGTTCAACGAGGAATTCCACTACTGTCTCTAAACCCCAACAAGAAGATGATTAAACAATACCTGCATACGTGAAATAGGCAACTTCATGCTAAGGGCAGATAAACAGCATTAGCCAAACAAAGATTACCCTCGCTATTTTCAAAATCAATAGGATTGACTTTATGTGGCATAGTGGAGGATCCAATTTCACCGGCCTTAGTTATCTGTGTAGCACAGTAAATGATCTGATTTAAAAGTTCATGGGGTAATGAAAAAAGAAGATTAACTTCGTATACGTGCGAGTAGCAAACACGATACCTGCTTAAAGTAACCCAGTGAGATGTAGCTCCATTTGTCTCTATCAAAATCTAGCAAAATGTTGTTAAACTGGGTGACTGCATTGAAAAGCTTCGCAATATAGTCACGAGGCTCAATCTGCATAATGAAAAACCAAGCAATTAACTCAGGACCATAAATGCAGTTTGTGGACCATATCTAGGATGATGCAACCCTTTTTCCTATTACAAGCATGTCCAGACGGGTTTACATGAAAGGCCTATTCCACCTCCTCAACAGTATGAACCAAGCAACCAGTAAGGATGAAGTATTGTAGCTGTAAAAGGTCAAAACCCTACAAAGCCCACTTGGGCCATTCATGATATCAACAGTCTGTTTGACCCATCTACAAACAGTAGCACTGTGACCAAAAAGGCAAGACAAAGGACAGGGCATTTTACAACTGCCTCAAGCTAATGCAACCTTTCCACACACACACACACACACACACACAAAAAAAAAAAAGAAGTGAAAGAAATTAGTTGAGACCATATTTCTGTGATGTAGAAAACCAAGTCAGAGTTGTAAGAGTAACTATCTGAGAACTGAAACATCCGGATGATTATTTGTAGATAAGATATAGTTATCACTAGAGTAAAAAATTGTTTCACTCAAGATAGTTTCAAAGGAATGAATAATGCACTACCTAAAATCTTTAAAATGCAAAATATGCAAAGAATGGACAGAAAGTATACCTGTGTCACATAAGGGTTGAAATTTATTCCCAATGATCTCACAAAATCTGCTGCTATGCTTGGCCAGTTGATATTAAGATATGCAACTTTGTGGGCATTGTAATTCCCGACTGCACCAGCAAACTTCCCCGATATCGATCCGAACTTCAGTGAAAGTCTTTCCTAGCTCACTTAGTCTAAGAGCAAAATTTTCCATTTCCTTTCCCAAAGTAGTAGGGGAGGCTGGCTTCAAGATGACAAAAAAAAAATAATAAATTACAAACTTTAATAACATGTTTAGTTGGGTAACCAAAAGCCTTCATTGCAATGATTATCACCATAATCAGAAAGCTATGCCATCTACTTGGGGTAGGTGGACAAGTATTATGTCAAAAATATAGTAATATTTAACCAATAAGAATATTTTGTAGCATGTTTTTCACATAGGGGATTGGCCCTTAAATTGTAGTGAATATGAATTGTGTTTTTTCCAGTTTGGAGGGAAAGCGCACAAAAACCAATCTTCTTCTAGTATTATGAAATGTGTGCATCATATATTATACAACATTGAAAGATAGGAAGTTTCTCTTCCTCTATGAGTTTGCAAGATATTCCATGAATTTTATAGAATGACTTGCAAAATTGTACTGCTACTACTATGACATTTCATATTCTGTTTTAGCCACAGTAGGTGTAACCCCCCAGCATTTATTTATGGACACCTGGCATCTTGACTTCCTTCTGACGTTTAGGTCCCGATGCGATGTCTGGTTTCTTGGGTATTCGCGTGTCGAATGAGTTCCCATTTTCTATTGATCTGAGGCGTCGCGTGGGAGAATAAAAGGAGTTGGAGGATGACTCCCTCCTTCACCCTGGCGCACACCTCCTCCAGGTAATCGCCTGCCCATCCTCCTAATGCCAGAGAGAGAGAGAGAGAGTTAGGGAGGGAATCTGAGCGCGAGAGGACAAGCAGAGGTCTAGAAAAAGGACTCCGTGGAGGATAGCCACCGCCAGAAGGGAAGAGATCTTTTATTTTTGAAGGCCTAACCATGTCCCAGTCTTGAGCTATCATTGCCGGAGCCGTACCGGCCAAATCCTACAACGTAGGGTGGTGAAGAAATGAAGTGATGAATCTTGGAACTTGCGACAGTGGAAATCTTGATTTGATTCACGGGTCCAGTGTTTTTTTAGTCAGACACTTTTTTGGTTGGGATTTTGGATGGCGCTGGAGGAAGGCGGATTAAGATGCTTGTTGGGATATTGATATGTTGTGTCTCGAAATGGCAGCTGCCCACTTTGAGTTTGGACCCCATCTTTGGGTTGAGGATCCAGATGTAGCCGGATAGATGGAGAGGTCATTGAGGTCAATGCCATTAGTTTCTCCCCAGATGACCGATGGCTTGTTTCGGGTGGAGATAACATTGTTAAGGTACCCAGATGTCCAATTACTTGGTTAACCATTTGGGATTAGTGTACCGAGGTAAGTAAGCCTATTTATAATTAGTAATTTATAAATCATGAAGTTATAGTTTACATGTATATTATGAAATAAGGAAAATGGAAGTTTATTTAGATTAATTATTTTAAATGGTATCATGAATCTACATATGAGCATTTATTATGACTATAGTAACTGGTAATATTTTGCAAGAAATAGTTTCTTGGTGTATATGCAAAAATATAAATTCTTTGACTTGCAAAATATGTTGGTATTATTGAGATGACTACATGCAATTGTAAAGATGACACTGAAATAATCTTGTATGTGTCGCCACGATTCTCATATATTATGGCCACACACATATATAGGGTATGTTCTGATTGATTTTGATATGGCCACGCACATTTGTAGGATATGTTCTGATTGATTGTGATATGGCCTCACACACTTGTGGAATATGTTCTGATTAATTTGAAGGGTCGTGGGACACATAAGAAAACAATAATTATGGATTTATTTACATTGCATATTTTGGCATTTATTATATAATTATGCATAATTATGAAATAAGATAAAATAAAAATTTATTGACATTGATTATTTTGAAAGTTGGTAAATTGTACCGTGAGTATATAATTGAGTAACTGCTAGATATTTTGCAAAGTAATGGTTTTATATGTTTACGCAAAATATGAAGAAATATGTTTATTTTTAACCTTGCAAGTGAATTGGTTACATGCAATGATTAAGATTGTAAAAACTACTGTTTATGTGATATGAAAAGATTATGCTTATAATGATGCATGATGTTCATATATAATGATGACCTTGAATTATATTATATGTGTCGCCACAGTTCTCCTATGATATGGCATGTGGAGGCCACACATCTAGAGGATGTGCTTTGATTGGCGATGATATGGCATGTGGAGGCCACACACATCTAGAGGATGTGTGCTGATTGATTATGAGGTGGCATATGGAGGCCACACGCATCTAGAGGATGCGCTTTGACTGACGATGATATGGCATGCGGAGGCCACACATCTGAAGGATGTGCTATGATTGATGATGAGGTGGCATGTGGAGGCCACACACATCTAGAGGATGTGCTCTGATTGAGGTGTAGCAGGGCCGTGGGACACAAAATATAATATAAAAATGATCATATAAATAGTGGGTTGTTTACAGTGCATTTTCTGGTATTTATTGTATAAAGCTTCCAAATTATTTTGAGTTGATATGCTTGTTCTGATAGCATGATAAATGCATTTGAAATTGTAAGTTTATGAAATTATGACTTGATGATATCTTGATAAGATATGATGATATATGACTATTTTATATTAATATAGGCTTACTTATTGAGTGTGAGCTCATATAAATCTCACGATGTTTTTCAGAGCCTCAGAATTGAAGAAGGAACCATAGGGTCGTTGGATCTTCTATTTAAAATAAAGTGGATTCATATGTTGATGTAACCCCAGTAATGTTTGCGTGTAGGGCTTGTAGCCCAAATCTTTAGTTATAGATTGTATTAAAGTTATGGACTTGAATGATATATAGGTTGTTGCCTTTCTTGAATTCAGTGTCATGATTCGGGACGCCTTGCATGCCTGGCATGCGGTGGGTTGTCACCCTAACTCAAAATGTTTGGGTCTGGGGCGTGACAGCTTTTACGGTATCAGAGCCTAGGTTATGACCTTAGGGACACATGCATGATGACACTCTAGGCAAAATACTAGGATGACATTGAGACAATTATGACTTTATAATGAATTTCAGATATTATGCTTTGAAAGCCTAAAATTTAAAGTTTATCAAGATATTAATTGAAATATAAATTTGATAGGAATTAAGAATGAACCATCGCACCAGAAGCCAATAATATAATGGGACTCCCAAGCTGGTGACCTTGACCAATGGGGAGGCCAAGGGGCTTCTAGAGGTTTTAGTTCAGTCAAACTTGTTGGAAATGGCTCGTAGTAGTTTCAGATCTTTAAATAATATGGGTAGATGAAACTTTAATTGGATATGCAATAAAAGACAATGAATATATGGAATATGATATAATAGTTGAAAATTGCAATTGATGACTAATATGACTAAGATAACATCATTATGTCCATATTGCAATTGAGTTGATATGTGGATTTGGAGTTAGTAAATCTAAATTTGAATGTGGATGTATATAATGAATTTTTATTTGTAGAACTTACATTGTTGATATTGTAAGTTTAAGATTATGAGCTAATCTGCTGGTTATATGGATGATTAATATTGATGATATTTTGGGAATGAAATAGTTAATTACATGTTTTTGATCAATCACAATTGAGTACTTTCTGAATTTGAGTCTGGATGGATAAGTATATATATGAATTTTACTAAGAGAACTTTTATTATGTATATTGCATGTTCAAAATTGATTGTTAACTTGCTAAATATGGAGATGGTTGAGACTGATGCTAATGAAATAGTTGACTGCATATTATATCATGACGGACCATTTAGGAAGAATATAAAATTTTAAATTTGGAGATAATTATTGTTTAAGTTTTTAAGAGTAGTAGACTCTATTAATCTTTAGAACCGATTTTGGTAAAAATGATTAAATATTTTGATGGTAGAAAGTGAAAGATTTTAGCAGTAATAAGAATAAGATAAATTTCACTGATAAAGAATTTCATGGGGATTTTTATATTTTAATAGATTTCTAAATCAAGATATCTATTCATTAATTTATTGTGCATTTCTTAATAGTTCCTAAGTAGATATCTTTCTCTAAGATGGATAAATTATCAATCAGCCATAAGTGGCATAATTATTGTTAAGAAAATAGGAGGAAGATGATTTTATTTTGATTATTATCAATTATGGATTATGGTTAATGATACATCTAATATCATTTTCAGTCATAGAGAGATTACTATAATTTTTTTTAATTATATTTTTTTGATGGTAAGTGCATTTTCAATCTTTATTGACCTTATAAGTCTTGTATCCATCCGAGCTAGATTAGTAAAGTCACTTTGAGATATTTGAAGGGTTTAAATTAGTTGGTCATGTTATGGCATGAGACATTGCATAATCTATAGGTGATTTTGATAGTCATTGGCAACAAAATAATCGATTCAAGAATTTCAATCATTTAAATTATATTATTTATTAAGGATATACTGACCTATTCAAGAGAAATTGATTGGTTATGGTGGTATTATTGATAAATATGAAGGAGATAAATTAATCATACTGATGATTAATGATGGCACTATTATTCAAAGAAATTAAATTAGTTGATTATGATAATTATGAAAGATATCCTAAATGATTGGCATAATGTTCATTGATGTTAGCTTGAAGTATTCAAGAGTGAAACCTAGTATGTTATGATGATTGAAATAAGTGTCGTAATGATTAATGGCACATTCAACTATTCAAGAGTTGAGAGAGCATTGGAAGAAAACTATCTTATATCTAAGTCACAAGAATTTAGAACTGTCTTATTGAGGAATTAAGAGTACCTGATGTTTTACTAACCTTAATTAGAACAGATAACATAATACATGTGATGGACTCTATGATATTTATGATGATTGTGTTGTGAGAAGTTAAGGTATTTAAAAAAAAAAGGATAGGAAAGAAATACTTCTTAAGGAATTTAATTTTATTTGGTAGAAAGATTAAATTAATTTTGAAAGTTGGACATGTCATTTAGGTACCTAGGAATGAAATAAAAGTTTGCTAGTAAGTATCTATAATGGTACAAAAATTCGTGAACATTTAATTTCGAGGATGAAATTTTAACGGGATAAAATCTGGTTTAGTAGTAAACTGAGTAAATTGAGTTTGTATCCATTGTCTTACTCTTCTAATTTGATGATGTCATCATAAGGCTTAGTGGATTAAGCTGAATTTCTAGCCTTCCACCCTCAAATAGATGGACAAAATGTAGGAACCAATTAGATTTTAGATCATATACTGCGAGCCTGTGTGAGGTGCTTGGTATAGTTTCTTACCCTTAGTGAAATTGCTTATTTTATTGATTACCAAGCCAACATTCAAATGGATTCATTTCAATTGTCTATGATATAAGGTGTAGATTCCCTTCATATTGAGATAAGGTGAGAGAGAGACAATTTTGGACTGAGCTGGTTTAGCAACTATGAAAAGTATCGTTAATTAAAGCAGTTTCATGTAACTCAGAGTTAATAGAAAAGTTATGTTGATGTCAAAAAGAAAGATTTAAAATTTCAGGTTGAAAATCATTTGGAAGTTTTACTAACCAACGATGTGATGAGATTTGTGTTAGAGGTGATTTGAGCCACAATACATTGGGCCATTTGAGATTTTGATCAAAATAAAGGAGGTGGCTTATAGCTTAGCACTATCTTCATTACTCTTTGGGGTGTTCAATGTGTTTCATACCTTTATGACTGAGGAGGTATATTTCAAACCCTCATTATGTGTTAGAACTTGAACCAATTTAGCTTAAGAAAGAATTGACCTATGAAGATCATCTTGTGCACATTGTGGACCGCAAGGATTAAGTTCTGAGATAGTGTAGTATTCCTTATGTCAAAATTCCGTAGAGTAATCATTCTGAGAGGGAGACTATTTGGGAATCTAAGAAGAAAATGAAAAAGAAATATCCATAAAAATTTGTATCTTATTACAGATCAATGATGTATCGATGACTGTGACTTTTGAATAAAATTTAGTCGATTATGGAATAAAAAATTTGAATTCTATAATTCTATATTTTTATGAATGTGCATCAATTTCGAGACCAAAATTTTTATAAGGGGGGAGAATGTAACCCCCCAACATTTATTTATGGACACCTGGCATCTTGACTTCCTTCTGACGTTTAGGTTCCGATGCGACGTCTGGTTTCTTGGGTATTCGCGTGTCGAATGGGTTTCCATTTTCTATTGATCCGAGGCATCGCGTGGGAGAATAAAAGGAGTTGGAGGATGACTCCCTCCTTCACCCTGGCGCATACCTCCTCCAGGTAATCGCCTGCCCATCCTCCTAATGCCAGAGAGAGAGAGAGTTAGGGAGGGAATCTGAGCACGAGAGGATAAGCGGAGGTCCAGAAAAAGGACTCTGTGAAGGATAGCCACCGCCAGAAGGGAAGAGATATTTTATTTTTGAAGGCCTAACCATATCCCAGTCTTGAGCTATCATCGCCGGAGCCGCACCGGCCAAATCCTACAACGTAGGTTGGTGGAGAAATGAAGTGATGAATCTTGGAACTTGCGATAGTGGAAATCTTGATTTGATTCACGGGTCCGGTGTTTGTTTAGTCGGACACTTTTTTGGTTGGGATTTTGGATGGTGCTGGAGGAAGGCGGATTAAGATGCTTGTTGGGATATTGATCTGTTGTGTCTCGAAACGGCAGCTGCCCACTTTGAGTTTGGACCCCATCTTTGGGTTGAGGATCCAGATGTAGCCGATAGATGGAGAGGTCATTGAGGTCAATGCCATTAGTTTCTCCCCAGATGGCCGATGGCTTGTTTCGGGTAGAGATAACATTGTTAAGGTACCCAGATGTCCAATTACCTGGTTAACCATTTGGGATTAGCGTACCGAGGTAAGTAAGCCTATTTATAATTAGTAATTTATAAATCATAAAGTTATAGTTTACATGTATATTATGAAATAAGGAAAATGAAAGTTTATTTAGATTAATTATTTTAAATGGTATCATGAATCTACATATGAGCATTTATTATGACTATAGTAACTGGTAATATTTTGCAAGAAATAGTTTCTTGGTGTATGTGCAAAAATATAAATTCTTTGACTTGCAAAATATGTTGGTATTATTGAGATGACTACATGCAATTGTAAAGATGACACAAAAATAATCTTGTATGTGTCGCCACGATTCTCATATATTATGGCCACACACATCTATAGGGTATGTTCTTATTGATTTTGATATGGCCACGCACATTTGTAGGATATGTTCCGATTGATTGTGATACGGCCTCACACACTTGTGGAATGTGTTCTAATTAATTTGAAGGGCCGTGGGACACATAAGAAAACAATAATTATGGATTTATTTACATTACATATTTTGGCATTTATTATATAATTATGCATAATTATGAAATAAGATAAAATGAAAATTTATTGACATTGATTATTTTGAAAGTTGGTAAATTGTACCGTGAGTATATAATTGAGTAACTGCTAGATATTTTGCAAAGTAATGGTTTTATATGTTTACGCAAAATATGAAGAAATATGTTTATTTTTAACCTTGCAAGTGAATTGGTTACATGCAATGATTAAGATTGTAAAAACCGCTGTTTATGTTATATGAAAAGATTATGCTTATAATGATGCATGATGTTCATATATAATGATGACCTTGAATTATATTATATGTGTCGCCATAGTTCTCCTATGATATGGCATGTGGAGGCCACACATCTAGAGGATGTGCTTTGATTGGCGATGATATGGCATGTGGAGGCCACACACATCTAGAGGATGTGTGCTGATTGATTATGAGGTAGCATATGGAGGCCACACGCATCTAGAGGATGCACTTTGACTGACGATGATATGGCATGTGGAGGCCACACATCTGAAGGATGTGCTATGATTGATGATGAGGTGGCATATGGAGGCCACACACATCTAGAGGATGTGCTCTGATTGAGGTGTAGCAGGGCCGTGGGACACATAAAATATAATATAAAAATGATCATATAAACAGTGGGTTGTTTACAGTGCATTTTCTGGTATTTATTGTATAAAGCTTTCAAATTATTTTGAGTTGATATGCTTGTTCTGATAGCATGATAAATGCATTTGAAATTGGAAGTTTATGAAATTATGACTTGATGATATCTTGATAAGATATGATGATATATGACTATTTTATATTAATATAGGCTTACTTATTGAGTGTGAGCTCATATAAATCTCACGATATTTTTCAGAGCCTCAGAATTAAAGAAGGAACCATAGGGTCGTTGGATCTTCTATTTAAAATAAAGTGGATTCATATGTTGATGTAACCCCAGTAATGTTTGCGTGTAGGGCTTGTAGCCCAAATCTTTAGTTATGGATTGTATTAAAGTTATGGACTTGAATGATATATAGGTTGTTGCCTTTCTTGAATTCAGTGTCATGATTCGGGACGCCTTGCATGCCTGGCATGCAGCGGGTTATCACCCTAGCTCAAAATGTTTGGGTCTGGGGCGTGACAGCTTTTACGGTATCAGAGCCTAGGTTATGACCTTAGGGACACATGCATGATGACACTCTAGGCAAAATACTAGGATGACATTGAGACAATTATGACTTTATAATGAATTTCAGATATTATGCTTTAAAAGCCTAAAATTTAAAGTTTATCAAGATATTAATTGAAATATAAATTTGATAGGAATTAAGAATGAACCATCGCACCAGAAGCCAATAATATAATGGGACTCCCAAGCTGGTGACCATGACCAATGGGGAGGCCAAGGGGCTTCTAGAGGTTTTAGTTCAGTCAAACTTGTTGGAAATGGCTCGTAGCAGTTTCAGATCTTTAAATAATATGGGTAGATGAAACTTTAATTGGATATGCAATAAAAGACAGATGAATATATGGAATATGATATAATAGTTGAAAATTGCAATTGATGACTAATATGACTAAGATAACATCATTATGTCCATATTGCAATTGAGTTGATATGTGGATTTGGAGTTAGTAAATCTAAATTTGAATGTGGATGTATATAATGAATTTTTATTTGTAGAACTTACATTGTTGATATTGTAAGTTTAAGATTATGAGCTAATCTGCTGGTTATATGGATGATTAATATTGATGATATTTTGGAATGAAATAGTTAATTACATGTTTTTGATCAATCACAATTGAGTACTTTCTGAATTTGAGTCTGGATGGATAAGTATATATAGTGAATTTTACTAAGAGAACTTTTATTATGTATATTGCATGTTCAAAACTGATTGTTAACTTGCTAAATATGGAGATGGTTGAGACTGATGCTAATGAAATAGTTGACTGCATATTATATCATGACGGACCATTTAGGAAGAATATAAAATTTTAAATTTGGAGATAATTATTGTTTAAGTTTTTAAGAGTAGTAGACTCTATTAATCTTTAGAACCGATTTTGGCAATAAATGATCAAATATTTTGATGGTAGAAAGTGAAAGATTTTAGCAGTAATAAGAATAAGATAAATTTCACTGATAAAGAATTTCATGGGGATTTTCATATTTTAATAGATTTCTAAATCAAGATATCTATTCATTAATTTATTGTGCCTTTCTTAATAGTTCCTAAGTAGATATCTTTCTCTAAGATGGATAAATTATCAATCAGCCATAAGTGGCATAATTATTGTTAAGAAAATTCTACAAGAGATTTTAAATATTGCGACGCCCAAATGCGTCGCAATTGCGTCGCTAAACATGATATTGCGACGTAATTGCGACGCAACAAGGGCGTCGCTCAACTGTCCGTCGCAATACCCTTTTGTCGCAATTGCGTCGCAATATTGCGACTCTCTGCGACGCTCTTGCGACGCCACATTGCATCGCAATATTGCGACGCATGCAAATGCGTCGCTAAATTTAAAAATAAATTTAGTTAGAAAAAAAATTATTATTAAATATTGCGACGCACTAAATTGTGTCACAATATTTAAAATAAAATTTTTTTAAAAAAATTATTATTAAATATTGCGACGCACTAAATTGCATCGCAATATTTAAAATAAATTTTTTTAAAAAAATTATTATTAAATATTGCGACGCAATAATTTGTGTTGCAATATTTAAAATTAATTTTTTAAAAAAAATTATTTTAAATATTGCGACGCACTAAATTGGGTCGCAAAATTATGACTCATCCAGATGCATTGCAATATTTAATAATAATAATTTTGGTATAATAGCGATGCAATTTGAGTCGCTAATGCGTCGCAAATAAAAATTATTTTAAAATATTGCGACGCAATGTAATTGCGTCGCAATATTTTAAAATAATTTTTAAGATAAAATAATGACTCAATTGTAGTCGCTAATGCGTCGCTAATAAATTTATTTTTAAATTATTACGATCCCAGGTCATTGCATCGTAATATTTAATAATAATATTTTAAAATATTAGCGATCCAATATCAGTCGCTAATGCATCGCAAATTTTGTTTTTTAAAAATATTTAAATGATTAAAAATTAAAATGGTATTCAATTTCGCTAAATCTAAATATTGATACAAACATTTTTCACTCAATCCAAACAATAATATATTTCAAAAATAATTTATATATTAAAATTTTGAAGTTTTTACAACATAAAAAAGAAAAAAAAATACATCAAGAATCTGAACGATCACGTGGAGGCTGTGGAGGCTGAAGACTCTGCGACAAGCGGCTAACCATATCCCGCAAATAATGCATCTCATCTCGCATGTCTGCAACCTCCTGATCCCGGCCTCGCATACGATCCTCAAAATCCTGCTCGACCTCCTGCCGAACCTCCTCTGCAATAGATCTGCGAAGCTCCTGTAAACGCTCGGGAGGAAGATCAGCAGGAACTCGCGAGCTGGAGGCCTGATGGGGAAAAAATGTAGAAGCTCTAGTGCCCATACCATAGACCTTGCGGTCTCGTGGCTGGGCACCAACAGCCTCCAAAAACACACGTCGACTCTCCTCTGCTGAGAGTTCGACGGGCGTCTCCCCATCAGTAGAGTCGACCTGCAATGCCTGGGAGCGAAGCTCCTCGACTCGTGTCTTGAAATTATGAAATCAACAATAAATGAGTTAATAAATTTCGAAATAAAATTTTAGAAATTAAACAGATACTACATAAATCTAATTTCTTACCGCAACCTCCCGTGATCGCGTGTCGACCCAGGAGCCGTCCCTCCTGGTGTGTGTCGCCCTGAATAGATGGAACTCACCAGGATCTCCGCCCTCCTGGTCAGTCTATAACAATAAAAAAATGATATTAATACAAATATTTGTAAATAACTAAAATAGTAATTAAAATATTTATGTTTTCTTACCATACGCCGTCTGTGCTCCTGAATCGAAATGGATCCCAAAGTATGACGGGAGAGACCCATGCCAGGACCGCCCTTCTCAGCTCGGCGGTTCGTGCTGGCTGATGCGGACCTCCTGCGCCAGCCATCGGACTCCCAGGCCTGCTGCCACTCGTGCCAAATACCCTCTGGCACGTGCGCAGGACGCTGACCCGATGACCTCCAACGATGAAGCATGTCGGAGTATCAGCGTCGCGTCAGAGCCTCCCATGCTGCCCTAATGGCATCATGGGTGGCAGCATCCCATGTAAACTTTTTCTGCATTAAAATAAACAGTTAGTTTCTGAATTTATTAACTTTAAAGAATTATATATCACTGATAAATTGTATTTAATAAGTTTACCTAAAACTCAGAAAAATAAAACTCCCTCGTGGCTGGCGATACGTGGCGCCAATCGTAGCCACTGGGATCTGCACGCCTCTGAAAAACAGTGCTGATGTGGCTGGAGACATGATGCTCCTCAATGAATCTGTTAAAAAAATGCAAGTTTATAAATAAATGACTTAAAAATATAAATAAAATATTTTTAATTAGTATATACTTACATCCCCTGAGCATCAAGTCTAAGTACAGTGCGGCCGCCGATCGCGGAAGAACTCTCGGAGGTCTGTGCCGATCGGCTGGATGGTAATACTGGTGCAGAGATCGAAGGCTGCGCCTCTGCTGGAGATCCAAACTCTCCATCTCCGATGCTCATGTGATCTGATCTCGCAGGATCCAAACTACGTCTCTGCTCACCCAAACTGTCGTCGGTAGATCTACCTCTGCCCCTCATACTGAAAATACTAAAGATTCACACAATTAAATTACGATTAATGATTGACTATGTAAGAATTTAACACTTATAAAAAAAGTTAAATATTAAAAAACCTTTATGTTTAATCGGTGTCATTTGTTTCGTGAAATGTTGGTTCAACATCCGATGCCGTATCGGATTGCGAATCAGTTTCATTATCATCGGAAGGAAACCGAACATTTGCATCCGCAATTTGTTGGACATCACCACTTGGATCTCTAAGTGATGTTTCAGGAGCCCTTGTGTCATCCTCAATTGCATGCATTTCCATCTCATCCTCTTGAAATGTAGGGCACTCGGTTGATTGACTTGATGAACTCTCCTCTAATACGATTGTTGAACGTGGGACGATTTTAGAAACGGCTCACCAATCTCGCTTGTCGTTGCGCAAACTTGGATATCCGCAGTAAAAGACTTGCTGAGCTTGGGATGCAAGGATGAATGGGTCATATTTCTGCAATCTTCGTTGATGGTTCACTTCAACCAAATTATAGTCGTTATGAACCCTTTTGCCCATAGGAACTATCGGATCGAACCAATCACAACGAAACAATACGGTTCGTTTCATAGGCCAACCGGGATATTCAACTTCAACCACCTCTACTAACTTTCCATAATAATCCTGCATATTTGCTCCAACACTTTCTCCTTTTACACACACGCCCCAGTTCTGCGTGCCTCTTGAAGCTGCTAATCGTTCAATCTGAAATTTGTACCCATTTACAAAATAGCCAGTAGAGGTTGTTACGGTCTTCAATGGCCATTGCGATAGACATTTAATGACAATATTGTCGGTTATCGACCATGGACCGTTGACCTATAAATTAATAAGCTATTGACATCCAATTCAAAAAATAATAGCCATTATCGAAATTGAATGAGTGATACTACTCACAAATTCATAAAACCAGTAAGCAAACTCCGTTTCTAATTTCTGCCCAATTGCAACTTGACTGATGTCAGGATTCATCTGTCGTTGTCTATCACAAAACATCCTTATGGGATGAAAAGGATGAAAACTACTGTTAGAAATTAAATATTATGGTATATTATTATATAAATTTAAATTTTCAATTTAGCATTGAAGTATACACTTACTCAATATATGGATCGACTTCTCGACAGTTCATTAGGATGTAATAATGTGCTGCATTATACTCCATATCGCTAAGATTTCTTGAGTTCTGCCCACCAAATGAACGGCCGATAGCTTTAAAAATTGATATTCTACCGTCATTAGCTTCTGCTTCGTCCACACATACGTCATCGTTACAATCATGATTTTGGCTCCTCGTGTGGACGTGACCCTCAAAGTAATGTGAGGCAAAAGCTGAAACTTCTTTGACCAAGTGTGCATTGCATATAGAACCTTCAACCCTTGCCTTATTACGCACATTATTTTTTAACTTCTTAAGATACCTATATGTAAAGTTGCAACAAAAAATTAACGAATTTTTGAAGCAATGAAATAATATTTGAAATGTCAACATATCTTAATGATGTATATATTTACCTCTCGAAAGGATACATCCAGAGATACTGCATGGGACCAGCTATGCTCGCTTCGTATGGCAAGTGAACCGGTAAATGCTCCATTGAGTCAAAAAAACTGGGAGGAAATATTCGCTCAAGCTTGCATAAAATAATTGGAATTTCCTCCTCAAGCCTTGCCATGGATGCAGAAGTAATGACTGCGGCAGATAACTCCTTGAAGAATAAGCTGAGCTCCGTAATTGCCTTCCAGACATGTTGCGGAAGCAACTCACGAAAAGCTATAGGTAATAATCGTTGCATGAAAACATGGCAGTCGTGGCTCTTCATGCCGAACAACTTGAGCTTATGCATGTCCACACACCTACCGATATTTGAAGCATAACCATCTGGAAATTTTAACCCTCTTAGCCAGTTACATAAAACTTCTCGTGAATTTCTGTCAAGAGTGTAACATGCTTTAGGATAGGTCCCATCGGCACTCCTTCTCAAATCACCTCTTCTGCAGTACTGATTAAGTTCTTCTCTTGACTTTGCAGTATCTTTTGTTTTTCCCGGGATGTTTAGCACCGTGTTAAATATGTTATCAAAGAAATTTTTCTCGATATGCATAACATCCAAGTTGTGCCGGATGAGATTTGTGCTCCAATAAGGCAAATCCCAAAATATACTTCGCTTCTTCCAGTTATGTTCTTTACATATACGGCTATTTATTCTATCTGCATCCGCTTCCCATGCATACATCAACCCCAAATGCTCTATAGAATCAAATAGATCTATGCCGGACCTAACCGGTTCGGCAAATTTTGTGACTGCTTTGTTCTTCCGGAAGGCGATCAAGTTACGCCTGTAAGGATGATTTGGGGGCAAGAACTTCCTATGGTTATCAAACCATGACTGCTTACTACTCTTCTGCAATGTAAATGCATCCGAATCATACATGCAATGAGGGCATGCCAGACGTCCAGCAGTGCTCCAACCAGACAACATTGCATATGCCGGAAAATCACTTATTGTCCACATCAAAGCAGCTCTCATTAAGAAATTTTGTTTCATAGAAATGTCGTAGGCTACCACTCCTGTTTCCCACAACATTTTCAATTCGGCCACCAACGGTTGCAGAAAGACATCAATCTTTTCCTTTGGATTTGATGGTCCTGAACCAAAACGGTTAAAAACATTACAGTATCTTTCATGCACTTCCACGGAGGAAGGTTATATACAGTCAGTATCACAGGCCAACATGAATACTGTTGCCCCACTTGACCAAATGGTTGGAAGCCATCGGTACAAAGACCTAATCTCACATTCCTTATATCTTCAGCGAAATCAGGATGATTTTCATTGAAATGCTTCCAAGCCTTTGAATCTGATGGATGCCGCATTTCATCCTCTTTAGATTCATGTTCGGCATGCCATCTCATATCAGCAGCTGTTGCCTCAGATCTGTATAATCTCTGCAGGCGTAGGGTAAGAGGAAAGTAATGCATCCTCTTGTAAGGCACACTTTTCCTCCTACTTGTACCAGCTCCTCCTTCGGTGTTTTTGAACCTCGATTGCCCACAAATCTTACACCATCTTAGCTCTGAGTCTTCACCCCAAAATATCATACAATTGTTCAAGCAACAATCGATCTTATTAACTGGGAGCCCAAGCCCACGCAACAACTTCTTTGTTGCGTAAAAACTGTCTGCGGCAACATTATCATTTGGCAGAATTTCTTTGATTAACTCAGCTACAGAATTGAAGGCCTTTTCTGATAATCGATGTTCTGCCTTAATATTCAACATTCGAGCAGCTGTAGAGAACTAGGAATGACCCTCACACCCAGGATACAATTCTTGATTTGCAGCACGCAACATATCGTAAAATTGTTGTGCTTCTGGATTTGGTTCTTCCATAAATGTATTCTGATTGAAGTCATTACCCGATGCATTCATCACCATTTGTTCATATGTGTTTAAATTCACAAATGGTTCATCTACGGGAATTGACTCTTGATGGCCTATAACAGCTGCTGGAATATCCTCTGGTTCACCATGACAGTACCAAACATAGTAATCAGGAACAAAACCCTTCTTACACAAATGCACCTTAACAGTTTCCACATCTCTGTAGGCTTTATTCTGACACCTGTGGAAGTTGCATGGGCACCTAATCCTAGGCCCATCCATCCATTCAGGTTGGCTACATGCAAATGCGATAAATTCTTCCAATCCATTCAGAAAATCTGGATTCAGCAAGCCATCTTTTATCCTTGCATACATCCATGAGCGAGTTGCGCTCATTTTTGACCGACTTATACAAAGTCTGGTAAATCATTAAATGAAACCAAAAATAAAACTATATTAGTATTACTAAATATATAACTAAATTATTTCTTGGTCACAACTAAGGTTAAAAACAACCAATTAAATCATTTATAAGTACCCAATTTTTTTTTAGGCAACTAAGGACCCTACCATGCAAGGGCGAGCCACGGCTACGATCCTTGGCGTGCTAGCAAGGACCGATGCACAGGTTCATGGCTAAAGGGAGGGCTTGAGTTTGTGTCGGGCCGCAAGGCGGTGCGTTTAGTCATTAGACTTCACAAGAATTCAAGTGTCTTAAATAATTCTACCTTCACTCCATGTCTATAAGGTAAGGCCCTATCCCATTCAAGAATATTTTTTGTGATATGTTATTCTGCTATTAATTATCATCGATCGGTAACATTGAAATTTCGGCAGCATTTCCCCATATGTTCTCCTAAATGTGTGGTATATAAGCCACACTAGGAGAACGTATGAGCAAATGCAATCCGAAATCTCACCCTACGATGATTACTAGCAGACTAACATGTCACAAGAAATATTCCCAAACTGTCCACCAGGACAATTTGAGAATTTGCAAGACTAAGGCTTACAAATTCTCAAACGGGTCTAAAGGTTAAAGTGCTGTGATTATGGAAGTCCGAAGACAATCGAACTTATGCTTGTTATTCTTAACTTCTTGTGAATTATACATGTAATCACTAACTTTTTAAGATTATTGTGTCAAATACAAATGTTTGCGAATACTAAAATATAAATCATTGAAACTACTAATTTGTTGCTAGAAATTAAATAATATTACAACAGAACATTTTATTTAGCATTTCAAAATGTAATGCATCATTCAGTTTGCATATAAATGATCAAGACATAACAAATGTAAATAAGTATAAATGCACAAATACTATTGTCATAAACATTCAGCTTAAATTAATTATTGCATAAATATTATGTAAATTAAATAATAATACAACAAGACTTCCTATCTAGCATTACAAATATTATTGAATAATCAAGACATAACAAATAGTCTATCCAAACAGCTTTATTGAAAAAACAGAGGGGGGAGGGGGGTTTCCTCCCTCCCCCGTGTTAAAACAAATTTTTTTTTTTTTTGTGATGACAGTGGCCTGGCCACCGTGGCCAGGCCACTGCCGGCCACGGCAGCGGCCGTCTTCTCCGCGGCCGCGCTGCCGTGGCCGGACAAGAAATAAGGGGGGGGGGCTGGGAGGGGTTCCCCCTGTTAAGGAAATTAATTTTTTTTTTTTTTGTCACAGTGGCCTGGCCACCGTGGCCAGGCCACTGCCGGCCACGGCAGCGGCCGTGGCCGGACAAGAAAAGAAAGGGGGGGCGGGGGGTTTCCCCCCTCCCCCCCTGTTAAGGAAAATTTTTTTTTTTTTTTTTGTCACAGTGGCCTGGCCACCGTGGCCAGGCCACTGCCGGCCACGGCAGTGGCCGTGGCCGGACAAGAAAAGAAAAGGGGGGGGGGGTCTCCCCCCTCCCCCCTGTTAAGGAAATTATTTTTTTTTTTTGTCACAGTGGCCTGGCCACCGTGGCCAGGCCACTGTCGGCCGCGGCAGCGGCCGTGGCCGGACAAGAAAAGAAAGGGGGGGGGGGGCGGGGGGTTTCCCCCCTCCCCCCTGTTAAGGAAATATTTTTTTTTTTGTCACAGTGGCTTGGCCACCGTGGCCAGGCCACTGCCGGCCACGGCAGCGGTCGTGGCCGGACAAGAAAAGAAAGGGGGGGCGGGGGGTTTCCCCCCTCCCCCCCTGTTAAGGAAAATATTTTTTTTTTTGTCACAGTGGCCTGGCCACCGTGGCCAGGCCACTGCCGGCCACGGCAGTGGCCGTGGCCGGACAAGAAAAGAAAGGGGGGGGGGTTTCCCCCCTCCCCCCGGTTAAAAAAAAAAAATTTTTTTTTGATTACAGTGGCCTGGCCACCGTGGCCAGGCCACTGCGGCCACGGCAGCGGCCGTGGCCGCCTTGTCTGGCCGCGGCCATGGCCGTGGCCGGACAAGAAAAAACAAGGGGGGGGGGGTTTCCTCCCCTCCCCCCTGTTAAAAAAAATTTTTTTTTTTTTGATTACAGTGGCCTGGCCACCGTGGCCAGGCCACTGCCGGCCACGGCAGCGGCCGTGGCCGGAGAAGATGGCCACGGACCTGCCGTGGCCGGAGAAGACGGCTGTAGGGAAATAAAAAAAAGAAATTTTTTTTTTTGATTTTTGGGGCTAACCTTGGTTGAGATACGATCGCCGGATAGCCGGAGTCGGAGGAGATCGCCGGGTAGCCGGAGTCGGAGGAGATCGCCGGAGTTTCGAGCTTTATCACGGGGGCGGCTAGGTCAGACGGGAAGGAGGAAAGGAGAAAGGGGCCGCTTAAATATAGGTAATTAGCGACGCCAAAATTGCGTCGCAATTTCCGTCGCAATTTTTTTTTTTTGTCTTAGCGACGCACGTGGGCGTCGCTAATCCATCGTTAATAAATGTAAAAAATACTTTTCTGAAAACATAGCGACGCCAATAAATGCGTCGCTAAAGCGTCGCTAAATTGGCGCCATCATCTGGCGGGAAAAATATTTTTATTTTCTAATAATTGCGTTGCTAAGGCGTCGCAATATTTTTTTAATAATTTAAATTGATTAAAATAAAAAGTTATTACATATATTGCGACGCAAGCAGTGCATCGCAATTATTTTTTAAATATTTTTAAATGAAAATATTTAAATTTATTATAATAATTGCGATGACAAATTGCATCGTAATTATTTTTTAATATTTTAATCAGCTATATGTATTCTAATAATATTGCGACGCATATATTTTGTCGCAATATTTTTATATTTTTTTAAACTGTGTCGCTAAGGCGTCGCAAGCTATTTGTTAATATTATAAATGATTATATTTATAATTAATGTTAATAATTATGATGATAAATGGTGTCGCAATTTATTTTATAAAATTTTTAATTACATAATTTATTTAAAAAATATTGCGATGATCGGCGACGATCCAATGGTTGCGATCGATCCAAGCCGTGATCCCGATCGGCCACGACCTATCTCGGACCGTTGCAATCCATCCGAGATCGGCGACGATCCGACGGTTGCGATCGATCCAAGCCCTGATCCCGATCGGCGACGATCGATCGCGGACCGCGGCAATCGGTCCGATCGGCAAAGATCTGAGGGTTGCGATCGATCCAAGCCCTGATCCCGATCGGTGACGACCGATCGCGGACCGCGGCAATCGGTCCGATCGGCAAAGATCCGATGGTTGCGATCGATCCAAGCCCTAATAAACGATCGGCCACGACCTATCTCAGATAGTTGCAATCCGTCCGAGATCGGCGACGATCCGACGGTTGCGATCGATCCAAGCCCTGATCCCGATCGGCCACGACCGATCTCGGACCTGGCGATCCGTCCGAGATCGGCGACGATCCAACGGTTGTGATCGATCCAAGCACTGATCCCGATCGACGACGACCGATCGCGGACCACGGCAATCGGTCCGATCGGCAAAGATCCGACGGTTGCGATCGATCCAAGCCGTGTTCCCGATCGGCCACAACCTATCTCGGACAGTTGCAATCGGTCCGAGATCGGCGACAATCCGACGGTTGCGATCGATCCAAGCCGTGATCCCGATCGGCCACGACCGATCTCGGACCGTGGTGATCCGTCCGAGATCGGCGACGATCCAACGGTTGCGATCGATCCAAGCCCTGATCCCGATCGGCGACAACCGATCGCGGACCGCGGCAATCGGTCCGATCGGCAAAGATCCGAGGGTTGCGATCGATCCAAGCTGATCCCGATCGGCGACGACCGATCGCGGACCGCGTCAATCGGTCCGATCGGCAAAGATCTGACGGTTGCGATCGATCCAAGCCCTAATAAACGATCGGCCACAACCTAAATCAGACAGTTGCAATCCGTCCGAGATCGGCGATGATCCGACGGTTGCGATCGATCCAAGCCCTGATCCCGATCGGCCACGACCGATCTCGGACCGTGGCGATCCGTCCGAGATCGGCGACGATCCAACGGTTGCGATCGATCCAAGCACTGATCCCGATCGGCGACGACCGATCGCGGACCGCGGCAATCGGTCCGATCGGCAAAGATCCGACGGTTGCGATCGATCCAAGCCGTGTTCCCGATCGGCCACAACCTATCTCGGACAGTTGCAATCGGTCCGAGATCGGCGACGATCCGACGGTTGCGATCGATCCAAGCCGTGATCCCGATCGGCCACGACCGATCTCGAACCGTGGCGATCCGTCCGAGATTGGCGACGATCCAACGGTTGCGATCGATCCAAGCACTGATCCCGATCGGCGACGACCGATCGCGGACCGCGGCAATCGGTCCGATCGGCAAAGATCCGACGGTTGTGATCGATCCAAGCCGTGTTCCCGATCGGCCACAACCTATCTCGGACAGTTGCAATCGGTCCGAGATCGGCGACGATCCGACGGTTGCGATCGATCCAAGCCGTGATCCCGATCGGCCATGACCTATCTCGGACCGTTTCAATCCGTCCGAGATCGGCGACGATCCGACGGTTGCGATCGATCCAAGCCCTGATCCCGATCGGCGATGACCGATCGCGGACCGCAGCAATCGGTCCGATCGGCAAAGATCCGACGGTTGCGATCGATCCAAGCCCTGATCGGCCACGACCTATCTTGACAGTTGCAATCCGTCCGAGATCGCGACGATCTGACGGTTGCGATCGATCCAAGCCGATCCCGATCGGCACGACCGATCTCGGACCGTGGCGATCCGTCCGAGATCGGCGACGATCCAACGGTTGCGATCGATCCAAGCATGATCCCGATCGGCGACGACCGATCGCGGACCACGGCAATCGGTCCGATCGGCAAAGATCCGATGGTTGCGATCGATCCAAGCCTGTTCCCGATCGGCCACGACCTATCTCGGACAGTTGTAATCGGTCCGATCGGCGACGATCCGACGGTTGCGATCGATCCAAGCCGTGATCCCGATCGGCCACGACCTATCTCAGACCGTTGCAATCCGTCGAGATCGGCGACGATCCGATGGTTGCGATCGATCCAAGCCCTGATCCCGATCGGCGACGACCGATCGCGGACCGCGGCAATCGGTCCGATCGGCAAAGATCCGACGGTTGCGATCGATCCAAGCCCTAATCGATCGGCCACGACCTATCTCAGACAGTTGAAATCCGTCCGAGATCGGCGATGATCCGATGGTTGCGATCGATCCAAGCCTGATCCCGATCGGCCATGACCGATCTCGGACCGTGGCGATCCGTCCGAGATTGGCGATGATCCAACGGTTGCGATCGATCCAAGCACTGATCCCGATCGGCGACGACCGATCGCGGACCGCGGCAATCGGTCCGATCGGCAAAGATCGACGGTTGCGATCGATCCAAGCCTACGATCGGCCACGACCTATCTCGACAGTTGCAATCCGTCCGAGATCGGCGACGATCCGACGGTTGCGATCGATCCAAGCCTGATCCCGATCGGCCATGACCGATCTCGGACCGTGGCATCCGTCCGAGATCGGCGACGATCCAACGGTTGCGATCGATCCAAGCCTGATCCCGATCGACGACGACCGATCGCGGACCGCGGCAATCGGTCCGATCGGCAAAGATCCGACGGTTGCGATCGATCCAAGCCGTGTTCCCGATCGGCCACAACCTATCTCGGACAGTTGCAATCGGTCCGAGATCGGCGACGATCCGACGGTTGCGATCGATCCAAGCCGTGATCCCGATCGGCACGACCGATCTCGGACCGTGGATCCGTCCGAGATCGGCGACGATCCAACGGTTGCGATCGATCCAAGCCCTGATCCCGATCGGCGACGACCGATCGCGGACCGCGGCAATCGGTCGATCGGCAAAGATCCGACGGTTGCGATCGATCCAAGCCCTAATAAACGATCGGCCACAACCTATCTCAGACAGTTGCAATCCGTCCGAGATCGGCGACGATCGACGGTTGCGATCGATCCAAGCCCTGATCCCGATCGGCCATGACCGATCTCGGACCGTGGCGATCCGTCCGAGATCGGCGACGATCCAACGGTTGCGATCGATCCAAGCACTGATCCCGATCAGCGACCGATCGCGGACCGTGGCAATCGGTCCGATCGGCAAAGATCCGACGGTTGCGATCGATCCAAGCCGTGTTCCCGATCGGCCACAACCTATCTCGGACAGTTGCAATCGGTCCAAGATCGGCGACGATCCGACGGTTGCGATCGATCCAAGCCGTGATCCCGATCGGCCACGACCGATCTCGGACCGTGGCGATCCGTCCGAGATTGACGACGATCCAACGGTTGCGATCGATCCAAGCACTGATCCCGATCGGCGACGACCGATTGCGGACCGCGCAATCGGTCCGATCGGCAAAGATCCGACGGTTGCGATCGATCCAAGCCGTTTCCCGATCGGCCACAACCTATCTCGGACAGTTGCAATCGGTCCGAGATCGGCGACGATCCGACGGTTGCGATCGATCCAAGCCGTGATCCCGATCGGCCATGACCTATCTCGGACCGTTGCAATCCGTCCGAGATCGGCGACGATCCGACGGTTGCGATCGATCCAAGCCCTGATCCCGATCGGCGACGACCGATCGCGGACCGCGCAATCGGTCCGATCGGCAAAGATCCGACGGTTGCGATCGATCCAAGCCCTAATAAACGATCGGCCACGACCTATCTCAGACAGTTGCAATCCGTCCGAGATCGGCGACGATCTGACGGTTGCGATCGATCCAAGCCCTGATCCCGATCGGCCACGACCGATCTCGGACCGTGGCGATCCGTCCGAGATCGGCGACGATCCAACGGTTGCGATCGATCCAAGCACTGATCCCGATCGGCACGACCGATCGCGGACCGCGCAATCGGTCCGATCGGCAAAGATCCGACGGTTGCGATCGATCCAAGCCGTGTTCCCGATCGGCCACAACCTATCTCGGACAGTTGTAATCGGTCCGAGATCGGCGACGATCCGACGGTTGCGATCGATCCAAGCCGTGATCCCGATCGGCCACGACCTATCTCGGACCGTTGCAATCCGTCCGAGATCGGCGACGATCCGATGGTTGCGATCGATCCAAGCCCTGATCCGATCGGCGATGACCATCGCGGACCGCGGCAATCGGTCCGATCGGCAAAGATCCGACGGTTGCGATCGATCCAAGCCCTAATAAACGATCGGCCACGACCTATCTCAGACAGTTGCAATCCGTCCGAGATCGGCGATGATCCGACGGTTGCGATCGATCCAAGCCCTGATCCCGATCGGCCACGACCGATCTCGGACCGTGGCGATCCGTCCGAGATCGGCGATGATCCAACGGTTGCGATCGATCCAAGCACTGATCCCGATCGGCGACGACCGATCGCGGACCGCGGCAATCGGTCCGATCGGCAAGATCCGACGGTTGCGATCGATCCAAGCCGTGTTCCCGATCGGCCACAACCTATCTCGGACAGTTGCAATCGGTCCGAGATCGGCGACGATCCGACGGTTGCGATCGATCCAAGCCATGATCCCGATCGGCCGCGACCTATCTCGGACCGTTGCAATCCGTCCGAGATCGGCGACGATCCGACGGTTGCGATCGATCCAAGCCGTGATCCCGATCGGCCACAACCTATCTTGAACAGTTGCAATCTGTCCGAGATCGGCGACGATCCGATGGTTGCGATCGATCCAAGCCGTGATCCCGATCGGCCACAACCTATCTCGGACAGTTGCAATCCGTCCGAGATCGGCGACGATCCGACGGTTGCGATCGATCCAAGCCGTGATCCCGATCGGCCACAACCTATCTCGAACCGTTGCAATCCATCCGAGATCGGCGAGGATCCGACGGTTGCGATCGATCCAAGCCCTGATCCCGATCGGCGACGACCGATCGCGGACCGCGGCAATCGGTCCGATCGGCAAAGATCCGACGGTTGCGATCGATCCAAGCCCTGATCCCGATCGGCCACAACCTATCTCGGACAGTTGCAATCCGTTCGAGATCGGCGACGATCCGACGGTTGCGATCGATCCAAGCCATGATCCCGATCGGCCACGACCTATCTCGGACCGTTGCAATCCGTCCGAGATCGGCGACGATGACGGTTGCGATCGATCCAAGCCCTGATCCCGATCAGCGACGACCGATGCGGACCGCGGCAATCGGTCCGATCGGCAAAGATCCGACGGTTGCGATCGATCCAAGCCCTAATAGACGATCGGCCACGACCTATCTCGGACAGTTGCAATCCGTCCGAGATCGGCACCGATCGCTATTTAACATAATTAATTTTTTAAATATATAACGACGCAAAGGGTTGCGTCATATTTTTTAATATGATAATTATAATATATAAAAAATTAACTTTAATTCTAATAATTACGATGCAACAAGTACGTCGCTATATTAAAACATAATTTCCTAATTAATATTTTTGCTTATTACATCGCTAATGCGTCGCTATTTAACATAATTAATTTTTTAAAAATATTGCAACTCACTGTGTTACGTCGTAATTATTTTTTCTCATATTTATAATTTATAAAATTTAATTTTATTTAAAATAATTGCGACGCAATATTGCATCGCTAAATTAAAAATAATTTTAATTTATTTTCTGGTTTATTGCGTCGCTAATGCGTCGCAAAATTAATTTTAATTTTAATTTATTTAATTTTTTCCAAAAGATTACGATGCAATGGGTGGCGTCACAATATTTTTTAAAATATTAATACTAAAAAAATATAATTTCATTTAAATTATTTGCGACGTAATTGTTTCGTCGCTAAATTAAAAATAATTTTTCTATTTTCCTAGTTTATTACGTCGCTAAGGCGTCGCTATTTAAAATATTTAATTCTTTTCAAAATATTGCGACGCATTGGTTGGCATCGCAATATTTTTTAAAATATTAATACTGTAAAAAATATAATTCCATTTAAATTATTTGCGACGCAATTGTTGCGTCGCTAAATTAAAAATATTTTTTCTATTTTCCAATTTTATTGCGTCGCTAAGGCGTCGCTATTTAAGATATTTAATTTTTTCAAAAACATTGCGACGCACTGTTATGCGTCGCAATATTTTGTAAACTATTTGTACTGTAAACAATATAATTTCATTTAAATTATTTGCGACGCATTTATTGCGTCGCTAAATTAAAAATAATTTTTCTTATTTTCTAATTTATTGCGTCGCTAATGCGTCGTATTTAATATATTTAATTCTTTTAAAAACATTGCGACGCACTTGTATGCGTCGCAATGTTTTTTTCCGATAATTAGATTTTATAAAATTTAATTTATTTCAATTATTTGCAACGCAATTGGTGCGTTGCTAAATTAAAAATAATTTTTTTAATTATCTATTTTATTGCGTCGCTAGTGCGTCGCTATTTAAAATATTTAATTCTATTAAAAACATTGTGATGCAATTATTGCGTCGCAATATTTTTATTGATATTTATATTTCATAAAAAATTAATTTAAAAATATTGCGACGCAATATTTGTGTCGCAATATTAAAATTTAATTTTTTTTATTTTTTGGTTTATTGAGTCGCTAATGGGTCGCTAATGCGTCGCAATATTTTGTTGTCACAATGGCGTCGCAAAGAGGTCGCAATTTAGCGACGCAATTATGCGTCGCTAAATTTGCGTCGCTATTTCAGTATTTTCTTGTAGTGAATTAAATAGGAGGAAGATGATTTTATTTTGATTATTATCAATTATGGATTATGGTTAATGATACATCTAATATCATTTTCAGTCATAGAGAGATTACTATAAATTTTTTAATTATATTTTTTTGATGGTAAGTGCATTTTCAATCTTTATTGACCTTATAAGTCTTGTATCCATCTGAGCTAGATTAGTGAAGTCACTTTGAGATATTTCAAGGGTTTAAATTAGTTGGTCATGTTATGGCATGAGACATTGCATAATCGGTGATTTTGATAGTCATTGGCAACAAAATAATCGATTCAGAATTTGAATCATTTAAATTGCATTATTTATTGAGGATATACTGACCTATTCAAGAGAAATTGATTGGTTATGGTGGTATTATTGATAAATATGAAGGAGATAAATTAATCATACTGATGATTAATGATGACACTATTATTCAAAGAAATTAAATTAGTTGATTATGATAATTATGAAAGATATCCTAAATGATTGGCATAATATTCATTGATGTTAGCTTGAAGTATTCAAGAGTGAAACCTAGTATGTTATGATGATTGAAATAAGTGTCATAATGATTAATGGCACATTCAACTATTCAAGAGTTGAGAGAGCATTGAAAGAAAACTATCTTATATCTAAGTCACAAGAATTTAGAACTGTCTTATTGAGGAATTAAAAGTACCTGATATTTTACTAACCTTAATTAGAATAGATAACATAATACATGTGATGGACTCTATGATATTTATGATGATTGTGTTGTGAGAAGTTAAGGTATTTAAAAAAAAAAAGGATAGGAAAGAAATACTTCTTAAGGAATTTAATTTTATTTGGTAGAAAGATTAAATTAATTTTGAAAGTTGGACATGTCATTTAGGTACCTAGGAATGAAATAAAAGTTTGCTAGTAAGTATCTATAATGGTACAAAAATTCGTGAACATTTAATTTGAGGATGAAATTTTAACGGGATAAAATCTGGTTTAGTAGTAAACTAAGTAAATTGAGTTTGTATACATTGTCTTGCTCTTCTAATTTGATGATGTCATCATAAGGCTTAGTGGATTAAACTGAATTTCTAGCCTTCCACCCTCAAATAGATGGACAAACTGTAGGAACCAATTAGATTTTAGATTATATACTGCGAGCTTGTGTGAGGTGCTTGGTATAGTTTCTTACCCTTAGTGAAATTTCTTATTTTATTGATTACCAAGCCAACATTCAAATGGATTATTTCAATTGTCTATGATATAAGGTGTAGATTCCCTTCATATTGAGATAAGGTAAGAGAGAGACAATTTTGGACTGAGCTGGTTTAGCAACTATGAAAAGTATCGTTAATTAAAGCAGTTTCATGTAACTCAGAGTTAATAGAAAAGTTATGTTGATGTCAAAAAGAAAGATTTGAAATTTCAGGTTGAAAATCATTTGGAAGTTTTACTAACCAACGATGTGATGAGATTTGTGTTAGAGGTGATTTAAGCCATAATACATTGGGCCATTTGAGATTTTGATCAAAATAAAAGAGGTGGCTTATAGCTTAGCACTATCTTCATTACTCTTTGGGGTGTTCAATGTGTTTCATACCTTTATGACTGAGGAGGTATATTTCAAACCCCCGTTATGTGTTAGAACTTGAACCAATTTAGCTTAAGAAAGAATTGACCTATGAAGATCATCTTGTGCCCATTGTGCACCGCAAGGATTAAGTTCTGAGATAGTGTAGTATTCCTTATGTCAAAATTCCATGGAGTAATCATTCTGAGAGGGAGACTATTTGGGAATCTAAGAAGAAAATGAAAAAGAAACATCCATAAAAATTTGTATCTTATTACAGATCAATGATGTATCGATGACTGTGACTTTTGAATAAAATTTAGTTGATTATGGAATAGAAAATTTGAATTCTATATTTTATGAATGTGCATCAATTTCAAGGCCGAAATTTTTATAAGGGGGGAGAATGTAACCCCCCAACATTTATTTATGGACACCTGGCATCTTGACTTCCTTCTGACGTTTAGGTCCCGATGCGACGTCTGATTTCTTGGGTATTCGCGTGTCGAATGGGTTCCCATTTTCTATTGATCCGAGGCGTCGCGTGGGAGAATAAAAGGAGTTAGAGGATGACTCCCTCCTTCACCCTGGCGCATACCTCCTCCAGGTAATCGCCTGCCCATCCTCCTAATGCCAGAGAGAGAGAGAGTTAGGGAGGGAATCTGAGCGCGAGAGGAAAAGCGGAGGTCCAGAAAAAGGACTCCGTGGAGGATAGCCACCGCCAGAAGGGAAGAGATCTTTTATTTTTGAAGGCCTAACCATATCCCATTCTTGAGCTATCATCGCCGGAGCCGCACCGGCCAAATCCTACAACGTAGGGTGGTGGAGAAATGAAGTGATGAATCTTGGAACTTGCGACAGTGGAAATCTTGATTTGATTCACGGGTCCGGTGTTTGTTTAGTCGGACACTTTTTTGGTTGGGATTTTGGATGGTGCTGGAGGAAGGCGGATTAAGATGCTTGTTGGGATATTGATCTGTTGTGTCTCGAAATGGCAGCTGCCCACTTTGAGTTTGGACCCCATCTTTGGGTTGAGGATCCAGATGTAGCCGATAGATGGAGAGGTCATTGAGGTCAATGCTATTAGTTTCTCCCCAGATGGCCGATGGCTTGTTTCGGGTAGAGATAACATTGTTAAGGTACCCAGATGTCAATTACCTGGTTAACCATTTGGGATTAGCATACGAGGTAAGTAAGCCTATTTATAATTAGTAATTTATAAATCATGAAGTTATAGTTTACATGTATATTATGAAATAAGGAAAATGAAAGTTTATTTAGATTAATTATTTTAAATGGTATCATGAATCTACATATGAGCATTTATTATGACTATAGTAACTGGTAATATTTTGCAAGAAATAGTTTCTTGGTGTATGTGCAAAATATAAATTCTTTGACTTGTAAAATATGTTGGTATTATTGAGATGACTACATGCAATTGTAAAGATGACACTGAAATAATCTTGTATGTGTCGCCACGATTCTCATATATTATGGCCATACACATCTATAGGGTATGTTCTGATTGATTTTGATATGGCCACACACATTTGTAGGATATGTTCCGATTGATTGTGATACGGCCTCACACACTTGTGGAATATGTTCTAATTAATTTGAAGGGCCGTGGGACACATAAGAAAACAATAATTATGGATTTATTTACATTGCATATTTTGGCATTTATTATATAATTATGCATAATTATGAAATAAGATAAAATGAAAATTTATTGACATTGATTATTTTGAAAGTTGGTAAATTGTACCGTGAGTATATAATTGAGTAACTGCTAGATATTTTGCAAAGTAATGGTTTTATATGTTTACGCAAAATATGAAAAATATGTTTATTTTTAACCTTGCAAGTGAATTGGTTACATGCAATGATTAAGATTGTAAAAACCACTGTTTATGTGATATGAAAAGATTATGCTTATAATGATGCATGATGTTCATATATAATGATGACCTTGAATTATATTATATGTGTCGCCACAGTTCTCCTATGATATGGCATGTGGAGGCCACACACATCTAGAGGATGTGTGCTGATTGATTATGAGGTGGCATATGGAGGCCACACGCATCTAGAGGATGCGCTTTGACTGACGATGATATGGCATGTGGAGGCCACACATCTGGAGGATGTGCTATGATTGATGATGAGGTGGCATGTGGAGGCCACACACATCTAGAGGATGTGCTCTGATTGAGGTGCAGCAGGGCCATGGGATACATAAAATATAATATAAAATGATCATATAAACAGTGGGTTGTTTACAGTGCATTTTCTGGTATTTATTATATAAAGATTCAAATTATTTTGAGTTGATATGCTTGTTCTGATAGCATGATAAATGCATTTGAAATTGGAAGTTTATGAAATTATGACTTGATGATATCTTGATAAGATATGATGATATATGACTATTTTATATTAATATAGGCTTACTTATTGAGTGTGAGCTCATATAAATCTCACGATTTTTTCAGAGCCTCAGAATTAAAGAAGGAACCATAGGATCGTTGGATCTTCTATTTAAAATAAAGTGGATTCATATGTTGATGTAACCCCAGTAATGTTTGCGTGTAGGGCTTGTAGCCCAAATCTTTAGTTATGAATTGTATTAAAGTTATGGACTTGAATGATATATAGGTTGTTGCCTTTCTTGAATTCAGTGTCATGATTCGGGACGCCTTGCATGCCTGGCATGCGGCGGGTTGTCACCCTAGCTTAAAATTTTTGGGTCTGGGGCGTGACAGTAGGGTGTGCACTTACAGACGTAAACACAAGTTGTGTAAAGAAAGACTCAAATTAATGAGAATTTATCTTCATTTATCTCTTTAACCACCACTACATTCACCCACATAATTCAAGCCCAAGGTTCACGCTAAGGAGTAACTACGTTATTGCTAACTTAACAAGCAAGCCACAATCTTATAGCTCAAAACCATAGCATGAATCTATTGTTCACTGAGTGCATCTATTGGTTGGAATATTGCTATTATGTTATTTCCACTGATTTGCTCCAGTGCATAGATTCCCCTTTCCATCATTGCCTCTCTTGTGATATACACACTACAACAACTAGATTAATGTTAGTTGTTGAAAGCAAAATTAATATTGATTTTCAATTTTTTAAAATTAAAAATAGAACTTCCACTCTCAAACAACCAATAGCGACATCATATGCAAGAAATCACTCCCTTATCTTCAATGGTTAACATACCTGCCATTACAAAAAAAATTCAGTTTTAGCAACTCTTTTTTCTCGACACTAGAGGAAAGCGTCGAGAATTTTCACAGGTTGTCGATGCTTTTTAGAAGTGTCAGCAATCAACATCATATTTTTTGGATGCCGATGCTTTCTAAAGCATCGGCATCGTATATTTTTATTTTTTATCGAATGCCGATGCTTTATAAAGCATTGGTTCTTCTTCTTCTTCCCCCCCCCCCCCCCCCGGCGCGCAATAAAACCCCAAACATGTTCTCCCTTTCTATATTTATTACGACTGCATTCCATGAGGCTCCATTCCAACATTTTGCGCTCTTGCTCTCCTTCTCCGCCCGCTTCCTTCCCCTCAAAGGACCATTCTACACCCCCCCCCCCCCCCTTCCCGCAAATCCTATAATCACTGCCAGGTTTCTCTTTTTGCCCCATCGTCGCTATCGCTATTGCTTCCATTGCTAGAACCCTAGCTCTAGCTCCCCTCCGATGGGGCCGCCGTGATGGGGGGCCAGGTCTTGAGCCAGCTGGAATGGATGGAGGGGCAGAGGATGCGATCGAGGAGGTCGGGGAGAGCTCGTCGTCACCGAGGGGGCTTGGCCTTGGGGGCGGCGATGGGATCGCGGCATACGACATCAAAAGAGAAATCTTTGCATGGTTGGTCGAGAGCAGGAATGAGGAGCCCGTCTCCAATCCCGACTTTAAGGACAAGCTCGAGGCCCACTTCAACCGCTTGCCCCTGAGGTAAGGTTGAACTTCTTGATGCAGATTTAGCTTGTTTAATTTTGGATTTGGCATTGAAACTGGATGCCATTTGTTTTCCTTCTACTTCTTCTTGAATAGATTTTGTGGTCTTTCTTGAGAGTTTTATTGGACTGTAGTTCTTATTGGTTATCAGACTTCAGATGGAGATCGAAAGATGTCCAGCTGTCTTTCTCTTTCTGAGCTAGTATCTTGATCATTGCCGGAGTGCTCCCCAAAGGGGAGAGGAGTCGCTGCAATCCGCCGCCATGGTTGCCAATGACGAGGAGGCACGAGAGAGAGGAGTCAACTTGGGAGAAGAAGACATAGTCTTCTTCCCCTGCTTCGGCTGGATCCGACGTGGGAGGACAAGGACGGCGACGTCTTCGGTGTGGGAGGACAAGGATGGCGACGTTAGAGATCAGAGGATGAGCGGAAGAAAGAGGGAAAGAAGAAGAGGAGGAGGAGAGAGAGGCGGTGATAACATAGGATCATGGCTAAAAATTATGAAAAAAAAAAATAGCTCAACTAAGGAGAGAGGGAAAGAAAGCCGCGTAAAAAAAATTTAAAAAAAATTCAACTTCTCGATGCTTTTTTGAGCGTTGAAAAAATTTTTATCTCCCAACGCTTTCCAAAAGCATCAAAAAAATATCTCTCTACTCCAAATTTTTCGATTCTTTTCCGATGCTTCAAAAAGCATCAGAGCATATTCTTTCGACACTTATTAGCATCGAAAAAGCTTTTTTAGCATAGTCTCTCTTTAGATTTGTTGTAGTGTGCCCATGAGTATGAGACAACATCGGAACGCGTGCATTCTCCTTTGCCATATCACAAATCGATTTGCATAATTCAATCATAACAGGGAATATAAAAGTGTTGAATGCTTCTTTCAGTGCCAAAGCATGGGCTAAGTTGTTTATATCCTCGGATGTACATGCAAAATGAAAAAACTCAAATACCTGATAAAAAGTAACAATTTAATATCAAATTACCAAGATAAATTTTAAACCATTTCAGGTTATAAAAAGAAAGTGATAGGCAATGCATCTAACTTGTTTTTTGTTAACAAGATAAATTTAGACAACCTTAACCAATAAATGATCAAAAATCTAACCTTTGCAACCTCAAGACAGGATCTACACTTTTGTTTTTAAAAGTACTCTACTGACGTCATGATTAGTCACTTTTTCAATTTTCTTTCCTTCTAGGGCATCATTTATATTAAATTCATGAATAATCCTGTTCAAAAAAGATTGGGCATCACTGCTATAAAACTTGGGACTTCTGTGATTTTAGGGACTTGAGAAAGTTTCAGCAACCATTTTACCTGTAAAAAGCCAATTCTACATCATTAAAACAATGTACATGCCAGACTCAATAAGTGTTTTCCCATCAAGTTACAATGATAATGCAAATCCTTCTTCTGCATTCAATATGGGGTATTGAGGAAGAATGGCCAACAAAACTTCACACCGAATTTCAGTATCTAGGATCTACCATCAATTACTTTAAAAGAAAAAAGCCCTAGAATATTATATTTGCCAAAAATCATAAATGCTACAATATTATAAAAATTCATTTTTGTGTGAATCATTAATTAATTAATGACTATTGACCAGTAAATACCAATGATAACCAAACTTTAAGAAATTAACCTGACATTTTAGTTACATCAGAATTAAGTTTTGTCCCTAGAGTACTTCAATATTAAAAGATGAAATATTTTGTTGTTTGCTATCTAACAAGTCAAGATCAATCACTGAAAGATCTTAAACAGGTCATTAATTCAAGCAACAAGGTGTAGATTATAAACTCCCTTTAAAAGGACTTTGTTGATCATCATGCATTATGGTGTCTATAAAGTTGTTTCTTTGACTCCTCCAGCCGTGTCTCCCATAACAGAATCATCAACTCCCATGTCCTCATGACAGCGGGTGAGACTTGTGAGTCACTTCCAACACTTTGTGTAAAAGAAGTAAAGGGATGAAAAGGAAAGAAAGGAAAAGAAAGGATTGTTCTTTTTCTCTTATTAGAAACGATGAAAGGGCAAAGAAAGGTAATATCAATTATCTTGTTGGATAGAGAGGGAAGAAATGAGGGGAAAGAGTTATGTGACAATTGTATATACGCCTTTAGGATAGAGAATGAAAGAATGAAGAATAGAAAATGAAGGGGTCTTTCAAAAAAATATAACTTAAATATTTTTCCTTCCTCAACTATTTACCCTCCGATTTGGGGGTTAACAAATTTATCCTCATTGAGGAAGAAAGAGGGAAAACCGGTTACTTTCATTCCCTTTCCCTCTCTCTTTCCCTTTCCTCCCAAACAAGATAACTTATGACCTTTTACTTCGTTTTCTTTCCCTCCCCTCCATTCACCCAATCCAAACAGACCCTTAGGTGCGTTCAGTTTGGAGGATGGAAGCATCGAGCCCTTTTATCCGAATGGCCCTCAACAAACTTGGCCTCAACTCAGTTGGTTTGTTTCTAATCTCTTACACATAACGTGCAGAGTGGATGGGAGCTCTCTTGCATGCTTTGCATAGAATGATAGCGTTGTTGATACAATATTTGGTTGAATTTTTTTTAATTAGTGAAAAGCATTCTGTTATTGCTTTTTAGACGTAGAATTAGGATTTTTTAATTTTAAAAATCTTTTTAAATCTATAAGATTCCGAAGGATCTAGTTATTAAGGAAACCATTTGATCTTAGACAATAATTTATTTCTTAATTATGCATTTCTTCTATTAGAAGGTTTTTTTATATAATTATATTTAGCTTTTCTTAAATAATTCGGGTTTCAATTGAACTTTTATAAGCCAAGAGAGAATACCCTAAGCCAATGCCTAAGTTTCTCAAGACAGTTGAATTGGTAAGGTCCCGCTGTCAATCATATATAAATTACATCGCTCCATAATAATTGACCAATAAAACTGTCTTACCGAAGTGAAAAGCATTGATAATGAACCCATCCTAAGATTAATTAACTGGACGGTGAATAGGCATGGGCACTGGGCCGTGCCGTGCCAGACACGGCCCAGGCCCATCGTGCCAGAAAAATTACCGTGCCATACCTAGCACGGCCCATTAACAAATGGACCGTGCCAGGCACGGCCCACTAAAAAAATTCAAATTCGGCACAGCCCATGACCCATCATGAAATGGGCCACGGGCCGTGCCTAGCACGGCCCAACAGGGCCGTTGCTGGGCCGTGCCAAAACGGCCCTTCTGGGCCGTGCCAAACGGCCCTTCTGGGCCGTTTTGTGGGCCGTGCCATGGCACGGCCCAGAAGGGCCATTTTGGCACGGCCCAGCAACGGCCCTACTGGGCCATGCCAGAACGGCCCTGCTGGGCCATTTTGTAGGCCGTGCCATGGCACGTCTGGTGCTAGGAGCACATTGTGCACCTAGGCACCAGCCAGCTGATCCAAGTCATGATCCTGATCGGCATGATGGATCCGACGATTACGATCGATCTGATCGGAGATGATCCGACGGTTGCGATCGATCCATGCCATAATCCTGATCGGCGATGATCGATCCGACGGTTGCGATCCATCCGATCAGCGATGATCCAATGGTTGCGATCGATCCAAGTCATGATCCCGATCAGCGATGATCGATCGGACCATTAAGATCAATTCGATCGAAGACGATCCGACGGTTGCGATCGATCCAAGCCATGATCCTGATCGGGGATGATCGATCCAACAGTTGCGATCCATCCGATCGGCGATGATCCGATGATTGCGATCGATCCACGCCATGATCCCGATCGACGATGATCGATTGGATCATTGCGATCAATCCGATCGGAGACGATCCGATGGTTGCAATCGATCCAAGCCATGATCCCGATCGGGGATGATCGATCCGATGGTTGCGATCCATCCAATCGGAGACGATCCGATGGTTGCGATCGATCCAAGCCATGATCCCGATCGGCGATGATCAATCCAACAGTTGTGATCCATCCGATCAGAGACGATCTGATGGTTGCGATCGATCCAAGCCATGATCCCGATCGATAATGATCGATCGGACTGTTGCGATCAATCCGATCGAGACGATCCGATGTCTGCGATCGATCCAAGCCATGATCATGATCGGCAATGATCAATCTGACGGTTGCAATCCATCTGATCAAGATGATCCGACATCTACGATCGATCCAAGCCATGATCCTGATCGGCGATGATCAATCCGACGGTTGCGATCCATCCGATCGGAGACGATTCGACGTTTGGATCGATCCAAGCCATGATCCCGGTCGGCGATGATCAATCCGACGGTTGCGATCAATCCGATCAGAGACTATCCGACGGTTGCGATCGATCCAAGCCATGATCCCAATCGGTGATGATCAATCCAACAGTTGCGATCCATCCGATCGGAGACGATCCGATGGTTGCGACCGATCCAAGCCATGATCCTGATCGACAATGATCGATCAGACTATTGCGATCCATCTGATCAGAGATGATCCGACTCTGCGATCGATGCAAGCCATGATCCCAATCAGGATGATTGATCCGACGGTTGCAATTGATCCGATCGGAGACGATCCGATGGTTGCGATCGATCTATGCCATGATCTTAATCGGCTATGATCGATCCGACGGTTACGATCCATTTGATCGAGATGATCCAATGGTTGCGATCGATCCAAGCCATCCCGATCGGTGATGATCAATCCAATAGTTACGATCCATCCGATCGGAGATGATCCGATGGTTGCAACCGATCCAAGCCATGATCCCGATCGACAATGATCGATCGGACTGTGGCGATCCATCTGATTGGAGATGATCCGACGTCTACGATCGATCCAAGCCATGATCCCAATCAGGGATGATCGATCCGACGGTTGCGATCGATCCGATCGGAGACGATCTGATGGTTGCGATCGATCCATGCCATGATCCTGATCGGCGATGATCGATTCGACTGTTGCAATCCATTCGATTGGCGATGATCCGATGGTTGCGATCGATCCAAGCCATGATCCCGATTGGCGATGATCGATCTGATCGGAGATGATCCGACGGTTGCGATCGATCCATGCCATGATCCTGATCTGCTATTATCGATCGAACGGTTGCGATCTATCCAATCGGAGACGATCCGACGATTGCGATTGATCCAAGCTATGATCCCGATCGGCGATGATCGATCAGACCATTGTGATCAATCCGATCGGAGACGATCCGATGTCTTCGATCGATCCAAGCCATGATCCCGATCGGCGATGATCAATCCGACGGTTGTGATCGATCCAAGTCATGATCCTGATCGGCGATGATCGATCCGATGGTTGCGATCAATCCAATCCATGATCCCGATTGGTGATGATCGATCGAACCGTTGCGATCGATCCGATCGGAGACGATTCGACGGTTGCGATCGATTCAAGCCATGATCCCGATCGGGGATGATCGATCCAACGGTTGCGATCTATCCCATCGAAGACGATCCGATAGTTGCGATCAATCCAAGCCATGATCTCGATCGGTGATGATCGATCCGACGGTTGCGATCCATCCGATCGGCGATGATCCGACGGTTGCGATCTTTCTATTTTTTCTTCTTACTTATTGTATTATGTTCTAGAGGTCAGGCCTAGCCCCCCTCCCTTCTATACCATTTTAATTTTAAATTAATAAACTGGTAGGGGTCTATGCCAAACCCCCCACCATTATGGTGGCTTTATATTAATAAAAATTTTTATTCCTAATAATTTTTTAATTTATCAAAAAAATTTATATTTTTAATAATTTTTTTTATTTGAGCTGTGCATGGGCCAAGCCCTAGGTGGGCCATGCCACGCATGGCCCACCTGGGCCGGCACGGCTCAAGCCCACCTGGGCCATGCCGGCACGGCACGATGGGAGTGTAGAGTGTTTGTTTCTAATCTCTTACACATAACGTGTAGAGTGCATGGGAGCTCTCTTGCATGCTTTGTATAGAATGATAGCGTTGTTGATACAATATTTGGTTGAATTTTTTTAATTAGTGAAAAGCATTTTGTTATTGCTTTTTAGACGTAGAATTAGGATTTTTTAATTTTAAAAATCTTTTTAAATCTATAAGATTCCGAAGGATCTAGTTATTAAGGAAAACATTTGATCTTAGACAATAATTTATTTTCTTAATTATGCATTTCTTCTATTAGAAGGTTTTTTAATATAATTATATTTAGCTTTTCTTAAATAATTCGGGTTTCAATTGAACTTTTATAAGCCAAGAGAGAATACCCTAAGCCAATGCCTAAGTTTCTCAAGACAGTTGAATTGGTAAGGTCCCGCTGCCAATCATATATAAATTACATCGCTCCATAATAATTGACCATTAAAGCTGTCTTACCGAAGTGAAAAGCATTGATAATGAACCCATCCTAAGATTAATTAACTGGACGGTGAAGAAGGTTAAAGCTAATAATAAAGTCTCGAGACAAGCGTATGCCCAAAACATTTGGCAGCTTCAGATTATAAGGCAATTGCCTGTCTCTCAGTTTACAATGTCTATTAATTAAGAAAGACTATAGAATTGGGGGGAGGAGAGAGAAGATGATTAAACAATACCTGCATACGTGAAATAGGCAACTTCATGTTAAGGGCAGATAAAACATCATTAGATTACCCTTGCTATTTTCAAAATTAGTAGGATTGACTTTAAGCGGCATAGTGGAGGATCCAATTTCACCAGCCTTAGTCATCTGTGTAGCACAGTGAAGGATCTGATTTAAAAGTTCATGGGGTAATGAAAAGAAGATTAACTTAGTATTCGTGCAAGTAGCAAACAAGTTACCTGAACCCAGTGAGATGTAGCTCCATTATGTCTCTGTCAAAATCTATCAAAATGTTGTTAAACTGGGTGTCTGCATTGAAAAGCTTCGCAATGTAGTCATGAGGCACAATCTGCATAATGAAAAAGCAAGCAATTAACTCAGGACCATAAATGCAGTATGTCGACCATATCTAGGATGATGCATCGGAGGCTTGATCTTCAAACTATGGGCTTTGAGAGACGACGAAGTTGTAGCAAGAGCGGAATACGCTACACCGATTGTGGCTTCAGTTTGTAGGATGATGAAATTTGAGCTGCAAGTTCAGGAGTTTGAGGGGTTCTAAAAGAAGGTAACATCGTGTTATTCGGAAATGTTTAGTGGCAGAAGCTTGGCAGTCGTTCTTAAAAAGGAATAAAGGAAGAGAGTTTTGGCGCGGCAAGATTTTGGCAAGGAATTTAAAGACATTAACCAAATATTAAGTAATATCTGATATGATTTGTTGAGATTTTAGAATTAGAATATTAGATATGATTGATTAGAAGATTTTATATATTTATCGATTCTTAACATTTTAAAATATTTATAATTACGAGCCCTATGTTATTGTATAAAGGGCTAGCTTGCACAGAGAAAGAATATAAATGTTCTCAGCTTCAAAACAATTCTCTCCCCGTTAATTGGGCGCCGTTTT
Organism: Calamus simplicifolius; assembly: GCA_900491605.1. Lineage (NCBI taxonomy): Eukaryota > Viridiplantae > Streptophyta > Magnoliopsida > Arecales > Arecaceae > Calamus > Calamus simplicifolius. The sequence continues at coordinate 512,351 of UESW01004070.1, read as the reverse complement.
CTGCCCTTTTTCACTCATATCCATAACTGAACTGAATTCATAGGTTATCTCTTCTTTTATGCTTCTACGATTGTAAATTATATTAAATACGTTTTAGTATTTATAACAATTATGTACATATTTTTAAAAATAAGCAGTTCGCTGAGTTTCGCTCAACGGCTTAAGCTTATCCTACTTCCAGAATCCAGATCGTCACGTCGGTGCGGAATCCTAATATTCATCTAAGATACACAATCTCCTATAAATTCGTATAGAGACCTATTACGTCCCTGCGTTGCTCCAGACGACTTGCTCCATTAAACCTTCTCTCTCTCCGATCGGATCTCTCTCTTTCTCGAGCGTTAACCCCCTTCTCTCTCTTTCTCTCCGATCGGATGGCCCTTATCTCAGATATACCGCTCGATGTTCTCGCTTCCATCCTTGGCCGCCTCTGCCTCCGCGACTACATCCGCTGCCGCGCCGTCTGCTCCGAGTGGAACTCCATCGTCTCTTGGAATCCCAACCCCCGTCAAGTCCCTTGGCTTTTGCTTACCAGAACCGAGGCCGACGAAGCCAACGAGATCTGCCGATTCTACGATTTCTATCACGACGTGGAGTTGACGGTCGCTATACCTGGAGTCAGATGGCGCCGCTGCATTGGCTCCTCAGAAGGATGGCTCATGATTTTAGATGACTCTTCCGAGCTCTTCATGTTCAACCCGCTCACCAGAGTCCGGATCGCGCTCCCTTCCATCACCACCTTTCCTGACGTCGAGCCCGTCTTCGACTTCTCCGGCCGCGTCTCCCATTACAATATCAAAAAAAGTTACTTCAACCGACAGCCTCCTGTCCTCATGACCGCGGATGAGACTTGTGAGTTGTACTATTACAAGGCTATTGTGACGTGGACGTCCGACTCCTTGTATACTGCCGTGGTAATTTGCAGCTTTCTTCGATTGTTTGCTTTTGCGAGGCCCGGAGACGAAGCATGGACTCTCCTTAAGATGGGCAAAAGTTTTCCATTGGAAGATGTTATCTTTTACGAGGGGCGGTTTTATACGGCCGGAGTCAATGGGACAGTCGAATCGTACGACTTGAATGGCCCTTTTTCAATTGTTAGCACGGTAGCAGTGGATCTAGAACCGAACGCTTGGGAGAGGAAGTATTTGGTCGAGATATCCGGTAATCTTTTTGAGATATTGAGGGTGGACTATCTCTCTCCTGAATATGATTGGAGGACAACTTCGTTTGGGGTTTACATGATTGACCGTGATGCTGACAAATGGGTTGCGGTGAAAAGCTTGGGTGATTATGCATTATTCTTGGGCGATAATTACTCAATGGCAATCTCAAAGCGTGACTTTCCTGCACTGAGAGAAAACTGCATCTATTTCACTGATGATTATTGGGAGGCAATCCTTACATATAAAGATAAAACTCGTGATTTAGGTGTGTTCAGTTTGGAGGATGGAAGCATTGAGCCCTTTTATCCGAATGGCCCTCAACAAACTTGGCCTCAACCCAGTTGGTTTGTACCTAATCTCTCACACAATGTCTAGAGTGGAAGGGAATTGTCTTGTATGCTTTGCATAGAATGATACCGTTGTTGATCACAATATTTGGTTGAATTTTTTTAATTAATGAAAAACATTATATTATTGCTTTTTAGACGTAGAATTGGGATTTTTTTTAATTTTAAAAATCTTTTCAGTTATTAAGGAAAACTTTTGATGATTTATTTCCTTGCATTTCTTCTATTAAAAGATAATTATACTTAGCTTTTTTTAAATAATTAGAATTTAAGCCCTTATGAGTTTTCTTTGGAGGTTCAATCCCTACTATTGTGAAAGGTGCATGACAAGTGAAAGAAGTGGCATATAAAAGAAAACATGAAAATAAAAACTACCATAAAGATTGTAGAAAACTTGATAATCATAAAGCTATCTAAAATATTTTAACAAATTATATCAAGTGCCCTAAATTTTACAATTAATTTTTCAGAACCAAATATTAAATTTAGAGAGTTTACCCTCCATCACCTTAGATGGTAATGCCTTACCCATGCACCACAAAGAGCTTGACACATCATCCAACACGTGAAAGCATAATGCGAGTGCGCCAACCAAACCTGTCCATGACTTCTCATCTCCTCTAACAACTTAGCCCACGTGCATATATGATTGATTTATCATTTATTTATTCTAAATGATAATTATGATATATGATTTTATCATTTATTTAAATTTAAATGATAATAATGGTTTAATAAAAGCTAATTTTCTATTGGTTCATCTTGGGGAGTTGTTATCCGATAGTAATCTTTAATGGGAAGAAAAATTTAAGAAAAGTAGAAAAAAGGAAAAAAAAAAAAACTCAATCTCTCACTAATCTATACGTACACCTTTTTTAGTTTAAGTTTTTATGAAAAAATCATTTATTCTATGGCCATTGTGTTTATTAAAAAAAATCCAAAGGATTTACATTAGTATCCTACTGTCTTGTAAATTCTTTATATATTTTGCTCTCTCCAATAAAATTTGGGCCGCGTAATTCACTTCCTCCTATTTACCTTTTTTTTTCAAAAAAAAAAACAAATCCTAGTTATCAGAACTAAACTTAACTGGCCGGTTGGACTGGTTGAACAGGGATCCGAAGGTCAAGCCGGTTCGGTTCTAACATAAACCCATCTGGTTTACCTGTGAACCAGTCAACCTAGCCCGAATCGGATGGGATCATGGGTTTTATTATCATGTTAATCTTAAATTTTTTATTAAAATTTAATTTTTATTAATATAAATATATTTTTAAATTAAAATAATTGATCGATGGTTCAACCAGTGACCCAATGATTAACCAGTGATCCAATGACTTGAGCCCTTGGCCGGGTCAACTATGGTACAAATGTTCGAATTAAGAGATTAACCATTCATTTATTAAAAAAAAACTTAGAAAATATGAGCTTTCATGTGTTGTACCTATATGGTTGTACTTTTCATCGATTAAGGCACCATCTTCTACGTGGTTTTGAATGAAAACTGAAGTTTGGAGCGTGTGGCCCATAATATAAGAAATTATGCAAGGAAATGTGATGGCCAGAAACATAAAGCGCTTAGAAGTAACCGTTATGCGGTAGAACAAGCGGAATACATTGAAGTCTGCATGGCTTTTGTGCTAAAGTTGATAGCGCTTAGAAGTAGCCGTGGCCCCATTGGGCGCGCCTGATACGTGCTTTTTGCACTAGAGGCGATGCAAAAAAAACTTTTCCTTATAATAATATCATTGGACCCAGTCTTCGTGGCCCATCGACAGGTGCTTTGGATGGTGATTTTCACTACAAGAAAATAGTATAATAGTGACAAAAATTCCAATCACTATTTCATCACAAACTGAGTTTAGTGACGGATTAGTGACGAAAATCTTATCGTCACCATTTTTGCCGTCACTAAATTTAGTGATGGAAAGAGGTCCGTCACAAAATAATAGCGATGAATTTGTGATGAAATATTCCGTCAAAAGTTTGTGACGAAACATTTTTGTCACTAAATTGTGACAGATTTATGACGAAATATTCATTAAAAATTTGTGACGAAACATATTTTTCGTCACTAAATTGTGACGGATTAGTGACGGACTATCCATCACGTATTATTTCGTCACTATTCCGTCACAAATATTTTCATCACTATTCCATCACAATTTAGTGATGAATTATTGACGAAAATTTAGTCACTAAAACTTTCATCACTAGTCCGTCACTAATAGTGATGAATTAGTGACGAAAGAATCCATCAGTCATTTGTTATTGTTCCATCACTAATCAATACTAATATTTTCGTCACTAATCCGTCACTATTATTTCTATCAGAAATCCATCACTAATCCATCATTAACCTAATAAAATTTTATCAAATTTTTTTTCTTATAAATTTAAAATTATTTTTAAATTATAATATATTTAATGCCTTCTAATGAAATTTATAGATGAAAATTCAAATTTAAGAATAAAAAATGCATTTCATAAAATAAGATAAATATATCTGTATACATCAACAATACTAATGTTTTGTACATTAGACATCAACAAATTTGTATTAACACACTGCATCTGATAGGATATGAAATGGAGTGGTTATAATTTTGTATTGATCATGGGATGGCTTAATTTGGCCGGGTGACTTGAGATTGAAGGGCCAACCTTAGAATTAAGCATTGCTAACTTAAATCGATTTATAAAACAAGACAGGCTTGAACTAGGTGGCAAGATCCAACAAACTTCTCTCTATTCCCTTCTTCGACGGACGATGTCCTCATAGTGGACATGCCAAGCACGCCTTATCTAGTTAGAATGTTATTATCTCAAACTCTAGGGATCATATAACAAAAATCTTGCTATGATATCAACTCCCCATGATTCATGCATTTTTCTTGGGTGATAATTACTTCATCCCAGTCTCAAAGTGTGACTTCCCTGCACTGCAAGAAAATTCTGTCTATTTCACAGACGATTTCTGGGAGGGCATCCTATATAAAGATAAAACTCGTGTGTTTGGTTTCCTTTTATCTGAATGGCACCCAATAAACTAGGCCTCAAATATTCAATTTAAATATTTGAATATTTTTCACAAATGATTTTTTTGGTTTGTGCTGTCATTTTCAATTTAAATATTGCACCTTGGAAATTCACCTACGGTTGCAGGGTAGGTTATGAATACCAGCCTGGCTCCATTTTAAGTGCGATCAAAGACTACAGCGACATCTAATGATACCGAGCTAAAAAAGCTTAAATCCTTTAACAAATTATAAAGATTGCAGAAAACTTGATAATCATAAAGCTATCTAAAATACTTTAACAAATTATATCAAGTGCCCTAAATTTTACAATCTCATCACATCTTTCCAAATATTCTATAATCTAATCAAATATTTTTTCACAACCAAATCAAATATTCTGTAACAAATATTTTTAAAAATATTAAAATATTCTGATCATTGATTAGATGATTCCCTTCTAACAGCCCGCCTCCTCAGTCAATGCTCCCTCCAACCGAAAAAAAAAAAAAAGAATGCTTCCAACCGAAAAGAAAGAAAAAAATTTAAGAACGCTATAAGCGTTAGAGAGTTTACCCTCCATCACCTTAGAATTAGATGGTAATGCCTTACCCTCGATCACCTTAGAACTAGATGGTAATGCCTTACCCCATGCACCACAAAGAGCTTGTCACTGGAACACATTATCCAACACTTTGAACTTTATTCGCAACTCTTTTGTAAAAGCATAATGTGAGTGCGCCAACGAAACCTGTCCACAACTTCTCATCTCCTCTAATGGGCCAAATGGAAAAATGTTAGCGTTCCCTTTTTTGGCCCACATGCATATATGATTGATTTATCATTTATTTACTCTAAAATAATTATGATATCTGATTTTATCATTTATTTAAATTTAAATGATAATAATAGTTTAATAAAAGCTAATTTTCTATTGGTTCATTTTGGATCCGATAATAACCTTACTTTAATGGGAAGAGAAATTTAACATATCAGAATAGAAAAAAAGGAGAAGAAACTCAATCACGCTTTTTTGGTTTAAGTTTTTATGAAAAAATCATTTATTCTATGGTCATTATGTTTATTAAAAAAAATCCTAAGGATTTACATTAGTATACTATTGTCTTGTAAATTCTCTATATATTTTGCTCTCTCCAATAAAATTTGGGGACTCATAATTCACTTCCTCCTATTTACATTTTTTTTTAAAAAAAATGTAGTACAAATCATAGTTGTCAAAACTGAACCGAACTGGTAGGTTGGACCAGTTGAACCGAGACCCGAAGGCCAAGCCGAGCCGGTTCGGTTCTAACATAAAACCGAATGTGTAAGTGACCCAGAATAACTCGATTAACCCATCCAGTTTACTCGTGAACTAGTCAACGCAGTCTGAATCGAATGAGATCATGGGTTTTTTTATCATGTTAATCTTAAATTTTTTATTAAAATTTAATTTTTATTAATATAAATATATTTTTAAATTAAAATAATTGATCGATGGTTCAACCAGTGACTTGAGCCCCTGGCTAGGTCAACTATGGTACAAATGTTCCAATTAAGAGATTAACCATTCATTAAAAAAAAAACTTAGAAAATATTAGCTTTCATGTGTTGCTCCGGTATGGTTGTACTTTTCATCGATTAAAGCACCATGTTCTTGGTGGCTTCAAATGAAAACTCAAGTTTGGAGCGTGTGACCCATAATATAAGAAATTATGTAAGGAAATGTGATGGCAAGAGACATAAAGCGCTTAGAAGTAACCGTTATGCAGTAGAACAAGCGGAATATTCAATTTATCTGAATGGCACCCAATAAACTAGGCCTCAAATATTCAATTTAAATATTTGAATATTTTCATAAATGATTTTTTTGGTTTGTGCTGTCATTTTCAATTTAAATATTGCACCTTAGAAATTCACCTACGGTTGCAGGGTAGGTTATGAATACCAGCCTGGCTCCATTTTATGTGCGATCAAAGACTACAGCAACATCTAACGATACCGAGCTAAAAAAGCTTAAATCCGTTCTCTAAATTCTCTAAATCAACAGCATCGTCAATCATTTTAGCCAAATTCTCTGCTTCTCCAACGTAGGACTGAGGAGTCAAATCCAAAAGAAGTGACTTGGTCTCCGGTGGCAAATCCAGACCTTCAGTGAACTCTCTTATGCTCTCCTTGGTAACATGCCTTCCTCTAGTTAATTCCTTTAGTTTCTCATACAGCTCAGGAACAGCATACCGCCGCATAACCTGCAAAAAAGAAAGCAGACATGTCCCACCAGGAGATTATTATGATCATTCAGGAGCAAAGCCAAGAGGGAAAAGTTAAGTTCCTTGGTTCATGCAATAGATTGGATCAGATTAAGTTCCACTAAGATAAGAGTGTGAATCCAAAGAAAAGTCTTAGTGCATGCAATAGTGCATCTTCAATTTAACTGCCTCCTGAAATGATTAAAAACGAGGTTCTAATAACAGTAGAAAAATCATTTTAGTTTGGGCAGTCAGACATAAGTTAGAAACATCCTTTGTCGATGTCCATGTACATTGTCATGAATATGAAATAATCCCTAGTGTAAATTGTAAGTTTGGAGATAATAAGGACATGAACCGACCCTTTCTTTTTCTTCCCCTCATAGAAGAAGCCTGGAGGCACTGGGCTACGCAACAGGGGTAGCCCTCCACCAACATCCCCACCCCCTACAAACCTGGCGAAGGTCAATTTGAATCTAGGTCTCTGGTTTGACCACTAAGAAACATTGGTAGCTTGCTAATCCAAACTGACTTCTTTCAATATTTCAGATTGCAAACAATTTTTAACATGCTCATTAAATAAGAAAAGAGTGGGAAATTGTTGTTATTCAGACTCTAAAAACTGCCTTGTTGTTCCAAACAATGCATCACCTAAACCAGGCACATAAACTCAATGCTAATGAACAGAAACAAAATTTACCTCTCTTTCCAAAAAATTTATGTCCATTTGAGGGAGTTAATTAATTGAAAACCTTTTGATTTCTTATGTGCAAACCATGCCAAGTTTTCACCCGCATGCATAGATATCTAGTTTGCTAATCATTTCCTTGGTTAACATGCCTCTATCTTAATCGGACCTATCAACACCAGTTATTAACTTTTCCACGCTTTACAGCAGGACTCTGCATCTCATTTGATTTATTCACCCTGCAAGTATTTGTGGCAACCTTTCTGAAACATATTATCATTAAAGGAACGTCCAACTGTCCCATTATACATGATCACTTGTCACCTCTAGACCATGCTGAAGGGCTAACATTCCAAAGGACATTTATACAATGATAAAGGCAACTTAAAATGGCAACAACATTTTTTTTTACGATACCTATATGTGTCTATATGTACATAAAGAAGTATGATACTTACAAAATATGGGTTTTAGATAATCCATATAATCTTTTGAAGGAGACCGAAGTGATCTGCCTGTGCAGGTCAATAAATCTTAGGCAGTGTTTGATATAGGAGATAAGGGAGGATATCCCTTGGATATCCCCCCTTATTCCCAAATGCTATAGCTAGAGGGATAGGTCTGAAAAAGTTTAACCAGAGGGGATAACCCATATTTAACCATGGGTAATCCCGTGAACTTATTCCCTAGAGAACCTAGGAACAACTAAAGTTATCCCTTGATGGCAGACTTTAATTTTAAAAAGGTGCTTATTCCCTCAGCTATTCCTTGGATAAATGCTATCCTGTATATTTATCCAGGATAGCTTTTGGGGTATCAAACACTACCTTAGTATCGGTTAGTCCATGGGAGCTAAATTTGCACAACAGCTGACAATGAAGTCATGAAGAAAAACAGGTTCCTACCGCACTATACCAAGTGGCATTTCTGGAAAAGGAAAATATGCTTGTGATTTTAGCCTTATGTATGTGTGGGTAATGTCAGGTCACATTTCAAAACTCATTCCAAAGCTCTTATATGTTACTCGCATAACCTAGCAATCATTGGCGTAGCAAGACAAAAGCATGGATTCTCTGTTGTTGTACATATATTCAGTGCAGAAAACAATCCATATCATCAACACTTTCGAATGGAGTGCAAATAGCAATCCAATAGAAACCCAAATGTTACCAAGAGGTGTCATCTGCATGATGATTCTAAGATGAGTGCAGTTATAATCATTTTTCAATCAAAAAAAAACTACTGTCACAGGATAGATGATAAAAACGTAGTTTTGAGCATTCATATCCAGCATATTATGTCATTGATAACATGAGCAATGCTGATCCCATATTTAATGACTTGGATTATTGCAATGCAGGTCTTTATCTCTTGATAAAAACTGAACCATTTATGCCAATACGTAATGATGAAGATTGAGAACATTGGATGTAGCTACAATTCTAAATTTGCATGATCATAAATAAATCAAAAAAGTGATACAAAATCTTATCGTTTGTATTGGTTCAGCGAGGACCACCCAAGTCTTCTCCAAGTCTTCATTTAGTCAAAATTTATTCACCTAAAAACAATAGAGGATTATTTCTACAATGTGCTAAATTAATTTCAATAACATGTGTTTTCATAGAATTGAAAGATGCACTATCCGGTTGTCTCATGCAAGAGATCAGCCAAAAAAAATAAGTATGTGGTAGGCAATTGCATGGTTGGCCACTAATGGAAACACAACTATAACAATTATAAATAGGTAGAATAATGTATAAATGTATCACTGGTAGTACTACAAAAATAGCATTTGCACACCACACTCTCTCTCTCTTTGTGTGTGTCTATGTCTGTGTTTGTGCGCAAGCACGTGTGCATGTGCATGTGCATGCATGCATGAGCATAGGCATGTGTATGCATGCAAGACTCCACAGGATGTAAGCTTAGGGGCACATGCATATGTAAAGCATACATGTACTATACACACATAACGACCTCCCACAAGGATTTAGAAAAAAAATTGAGGAATAACCTTTACCAGACACGTATAGACATTAAGAGTTAAAGTTCACGGGTTACGGTATGCTTCAATAAAACAAAATACAATACTCAATGACAATAAATAATCAAACTTTCATACATAGGTTCCTGCATCTTAAAGTACAGCTTGTAAAGATCAACACAAGAAGAAACAAGGAAGAGTTATTGTTGAAAATGCTCGCAAGCATATTGAATCATCACTTATCATATCACTACCTTGAGTAGAACTATATGTCTTTTCAACACAAACTAGTGTGCTTGCCATTTATTCCAACCCAGAGGGTGTTGGAGAAATGATGGGTAATTGGAGCTCAGATGTACCATCTGCAAGACATATATTTAGGGATGGCAATTTTTTTGGTTTGGCTATTTATCCGATCGATACCATTTCTAACGGGTCGAAAAATCTTCGATCTAAACGGCTTAATTAATAGGTACGGAGATTATCCATTAACAGCTAAATAGGTAAATGGCCGAGGACGAAATTTTTCGCTCGTCCCATTAGCTTTAATATAATATATTTAAATTATATATATATATATATATATATATATATATATTAAATATTAAAATATATACTAAAATACCCTAGTAAAACACGTTTGAATCTTCGTCTCTTCTCTTCTTTCATGCAGCCATCCGAACATCAAAGCCAGAACCCTAGCGAATCGATCTCTCTCTGTCACTGCCATCTTCCTTAGCTCCACCATCTATCTTCGCCACCTCACCGAAAACACCTTCCCAACCAGCACCTTTCTCTCTCTTTGGTGTGATCATCCCTTACTCTATTGTCATCATAAAACCCTAGCTAAAACTAGCGAACCATGAACGAGTGCAAATGGAATAAGTTTAATAAAATAATTTTATTTTTTATGTAAACGGCCAAACGGGTACCTAGTAGGTACCCGTTTATCCGATCGGGTATCCCCGTCCCCATTCCGTTAACTATAATGGCTTAACGGGGTGAAGAACAGGGAGGTTTTTCCCAACGGGGATGGGGACCAATAGAGGCCACCCCGGGCCGTCCCTGGACCATTACCATCCCTACATATATTTCTACTGCAGGATGAAAGGATGTCTTAGGTTTTTCGATAATGAATAAACACTACATGAAATAGTATTGAAAATGTAATAGTGAACAGATAAATGGAAAGAACAGATAAATAGGTGCCTAATGATGTTGATTACATGACAAGAACAGATAAATTATGAAGCATCACCAAAGCCAAAATTCATATAAAGCATCACCAAAGCCAAATATCAGAACAAAGTGATGAAAAGAAAGTACAAAGCAAAAATTTATACATTAGTTAAGTTGATATCTAGATCATTAAAGTACAAGTCCAAATTTCTTATATCTGGAGTTTTTAATTCCCTATAGTGAACTTTTATAAGCCAAGAGAGAATACCCTAAGCCAATGCCCAAGTTCCTCAAGACAGTTGAATCACTAAGGTCCCGCTGTCAATCATATACACAGTAAGAGTTACATCACTCCATAATTATTGACCAATAAAGCTGTCTTACCAAAGTGAAAAGCATTGATAATGAACCCATCCTAAGATTAATTAACTGGACGGTCAAGAAGGTTGAAGCTAATAATAAAGTTTGGAGACAAGCATATGCTCAAAACATTTGGCAGCTTCAGAGTATAAGGCAATTGCCTGTCTCTCAGTTTCCAATGTTTGTGAATTAAGAAAGACTATAGAATTTGGGGAAAGAAAGAGAAGTGTTGGGCCTGGTGTGGTGCTATCAAGGCTCAGGAGGGCTAACTTGTATTGAGCTGGATGAAGGTCAAAGGGTTGAGATTAAATCAAGTCACGGGTGTACACGGGCTTGGGGATTAGTTTAATCTCATTGGGTTAGTCCATGAAAGTTTTTGTTGAGTATGGGCTTGGCCCACTTAGTGGATGTATTTAAATCCTAGTCGCTAGGGTTTGGATAGAATAGAGAACAGACTCTTTTCTCCCAATCCTCTCTCTCATCATAGGGTGGCAACCCTATATTCTCTTTTTTCCCCTCCTTTCCTTCTTCGTGCGTTCTCTTGGAATCCCCCTCGTAGGAAGAGGATGCAAGGGGCCGTGGGCTCGCATGTAGGTGGCTGGAGTGTTGCAAGAATGGGTGTTCTCTTTGTGAACTCAAACCACGTCCACGTGCTTCATGGCTTCATGGATGTGAGAACGTGGGCACGCGTTGGGGAAGACTCAAGAAGAGAACGTGAAGCCACGGTGAGTTGGTCCTTGCGTGCAGAAAAGGAGGGGCCTCAAGTCAAAGCTTTGGTCAATGCCAAAAAAAGGTGGGAGGAGGAGACTATACGAGAAAAGGATGTGCTCTAGTAGAAGAATTTGGGAAGGAGAGAGGTTCTAGCCAAAGCAAAATAAAAGGATTAAAAATCCTTTGGAAGTAAAAAGGGTTGTGGTGATTTGAACTCTGATTCAAAGGATTCAAGGACGGTAACTAGTCTAATCATTGGTAAAATGATAAAATCCTTGGTTCTTGTTCAATGAGGAATTCCACTACTGTCTCTAAACCCCAACAAGTGGTATCAGAGCCTGGTTTAGCAAGGAGTAATTTGAAGATCTTCAAGGGTTGAAACAATTTCAACAAGTCCTCATCAAGGTACCTCTTAATTTTTTAAAATTTAATTTTGTGCTATTTTTGTTTGGTTGAGATCTCGCCATGAGTAGTAGCATAAAAATAAATTTTAAAAAGTTTGATGGGAAGGAAAGTTTCTTCATGTGGAAAGTCCGGGTAGAGGACCTTCTTGTGCAATAGGGTTTAGATATGGCTTTGGAGGAAAGGCTAGATGGGATGATAGATAAGTAGTGGATGCCGTTAGAAAAGAAAGCATGTTCAACGATCAGAGGATATCTAGCAGATTCAGTCCTTTATTCAGTGCTGATGGAGAAGACCCTGAAGGAACTTTGATCGAAGTTGTAAGCCCTCTACATGGGGAAGAACATGTGCAAGAAGTTGATGTTAAAGAAGTGCCTTTATAGCCTTCGAATGTCAGAAGGTGGAGATGTGCTTGGCCACATCCAGGTGTTCAACCAGGTGAGCAATGAATTACTGAATATCGGGGTCAAGATGGACGAGGAAGATAAGACACTTTTGCTATTATATTCGTTACCCACATCACATGACTCATTGGTCACGATGCTGCTCTACAGGAAGAAGACATTGTTCTATGAAGATATTGTCTTGGTGCTTCGGACGAATGAGCAGAGGGAGAAGATGACCAAGGAAGCAGTTCTTCAGGAGAGTTTATCAGTTGGGGAAAGGTCAGGCAGAGGTAGGGACAGTCAAATGACCTCCTACACAGTCGTACCATTTGCTAGTGGAACAGGAGGATTTAAGATTCAGGTGAAGAGGACTAGCAGAGGGGTCAGAAGCCAAGAAGTTCAGCAAGATGCAGTTGAGAAGATGACTTAGGAGGATGCAGCTGGGCAAGGGACTAATACTGGGATCGCACTGCATAGGCCCAGAAGAAAGGTGCGACTACCCGTTCGATACGACTTTGAGGACTTGGTGTCATATGCCCTGGTGACATCGAATGAAGACCCTTACACCAGTCAGAAGGTTGTGGAGAGCCAGAACAGCCAGAATAGAGAGAGATGGGTTCACGTTATGACAGGAGATGCAGGCTATGGCCGAGGAGATGCAGTCTCACCATAGGACTAGCATATGGCAGGTGGTTCAGTTACCACAAGGAAAAAAATCCATTGGTTAAAAATGGGTTTATCAGCGCAAAAAAGAGCCTTCAGAGCAAAAGGGTATTAGGTACAAGGCAGGACTAGTGGCTAAAGGATACACACCAGGCAGAACCCAGCAACGCATTGACCAAGGTTCTTTCACGGGCCAGCTTTCGTAAGGATTGCAGCTGATGGACACGGCGGACGTGCTGAGGCCTTGAAAGCACCAAGGTGGAGATTGTTGGGCCTGGATGGTGCTATCAAGGCCCAAGAGAGCTAACTTGTATTGGGCTGGGTGAAGGTCCAAGGGTTGAGATTAAATCAAGTCATGGATGTACATAGGTTTGGGGATTAGTTTAATCTCATTGGGTTAGTCCATAAGAGTTTTTGTTGAGTCTGGGCCTGGCTCACTTAGTGGATGTATTTAAATCCTAGTCGCTAGGGTTTGGATAGAATAGAGAATAGACTCTTTTCTCCCAATCCTCTCTCTCACAAGGCGGCAACCCTATCTTCTCTCTTTTCCCCTCCTTCCCTTCTTCGTGCATTCTCTTGGAATCCCACTGACAGGAAGAGGATGTAAGGGGCCGTGGGCTCGCATGTAGGCGGCTGGAGTGTTGCAAGAATAGGCGTTCTCTTTGTGAACTCAAACCACATCCACGTGCTTCATGGCTTCGTGGTCGTGAGAACGTGGGCACGCATTGGGGAAGACTCAATAAGCGACATGAAGGCACGGTGAGTTGGTCCTTGCGTGAAGAAAAGGAGGGGCCTAAAACAAAGCTTTGGTCAACGCCAAGATAAGGTGGGAGGAGGAGACTTCACGGAAAAAGGATGTGCTCTAGCGGAAGAATTTGGGAAGGAGAGAGGTTCCAGCCAAAGCAAAATAAAAGGATGAAAAATCCTTTGGAAGAAAAAAGGGTTTGTGATTTGAACTCCGATTCAAAGGATTCAAGGATAGTAACTAGTCTAATCGTTGGTAAAAGGATAAAATCCTTGGTTCTTGTTCAACGAGGAATTCCACTACTGTCTCTAAACCCCAACAAGAAGATGATTAAACAATACCTGCATACGTGAAATAGGCAACTTCATGCTAAGGGCAGATAAACAGCATTAGCCAAACAAAGATTACCCTCGCTATTTTCAAAATCAATAGGATTGACTTTATGTGGCATAGTGGAGGNTTACCCTCGCTATTTTCAAAATCAATAGGATTGACTTTATGCGGCATAGTGGAGGATCCAATTTCACCAGCCTTAGTTATCTGTGTAGCACAGTAAAGGATCTGATTTAAAAGTTCATGGGGTAATGAAAAGAAGATTAACTTAGTATACGTTCGAGTAGCAAACAAGATACCTGCTTAAAGTAACCCAGTGAGATGTAGCTCCATATGTCTCTATCAAAATCTAACAAAATGTTGTTAAACTGGATGACTGCATTGAAAAGCTTCGCAATATAGTCATGAGGCTCAATCTGCATAATGAAAAAGCAAGCAATTAACTCAGGACCATAAATGCAGTTTGTGGACCATATCTAGGATGATGCAACCCTTTTTCCTATAACAAGCATGTCCAGAAGGGTTTACATGAAAGGCCTATTCCACCTCCTCAGCACTATGAACCAAGCAACAGTAAGGATGAAGTATTGTAACTGTAAAAGCTCAACACCCCACAAAGCCCACTTGGGCCATTCATGATAACAACAGTCTGTTTGACCCATCTACAAACAATAGCACTGTGACCAACAAGGCAAGACAAAGGACAGGGCATTTTACAACTGCCTCAAGCTAATGCAACCTTTCCATACACACACACACCAAAAAAAAAAAAAAGTGAAAGAAAATAGTTGAGACCATATTTCTGTGATGTAGAAAACCAAGTCAAAGTTGTAAGAGTAACCATGAGAACTGAAACATCTGGATGATTATTTGTAGATAAGATATAGTTATCACTAGAGTAAAAAATTGTTTCACTCAAGATAATTTCAAAGGAATAACTAGCGCACTACCTAAAATCTTTAAAATGCAAAATATGCAAAAATGGACAGAAAGTATACCTGTGTCACATAAGGGTTGAAATTTATTCCCAATGATCTCACAAACTCTGCTGCTATGCTTGGCCAGTTGATATTAGGATATGCAACTTTGTGGGCATTGTAATTCCCAACTGCACCAGCAAACTTCCCCAATATCTGAACTTCAGTGAAAGTCTTTCCAAGCTCACTTAGTCTAATAGCAAAATTTGCCATTTCCTTTCCCAAAGTAGTAGGGGAGGCTGGCTTCAAGATGACAAAAAAAAATCATAAATTACAAACTTTAATAACATGTTTAGTTGGGTAACCAAAAGCCTTCATTGCAATGATTATCACCATAATCAGAAAGCTATGCCATCTACTTGGGGTAGGTGGACAAGTATTATGTCAAAATATAGTAATATTTAACCAATTAGAAATTCTCAAATTTGAATGCATTAGCAGATATTTTATGAAGGTCATGATATTGAATTCTATTATAACACAATGTTTATGCTTCCAGCACCCATCAGATTTCATACATTGAAAATACGCTATTGCAATGGATCAGATAACGTTAAAAGGAAATGTTCACAATAATCCTACTTGATCAATTAATCAGTTTCATGAAGAATATTTTGTAGTATGTTTTCACATAGGGGATTGGCCCTTAATTGTAGTGAATATGAATCGTGTTTTTTCCAGTTTGGAGGGAAAGTGCACGAAACCCAATCTTCTTCTAGTATTATGAAACGTGTGTGTCATCTATTATACAGCATTGAAAGATAGGAAGTTTCTCCTCCTCTATGAGTTTGCAAGATATTCCATGAATGTTACAGAATGACTTGCAAAATTGTACTGCTACTACTATGACATTTTGTATTCTGTTTTAGCCTTAGTAGGGTGTGCACTTACAGACATAAACACAAGTTGTGTAAAGAAAGACTCAAATTAATGAGAATTCATCTTCATTTATCTCTTTAACCACCACTAGATTCACCCACATAATTCAAGCCCGAGGTTCAAGCTAAGGAGTAACTACATTATTGCTAACTTAACAGGCAAGCCACAATCTTATAGCTCAAAACCATAGCATGAATCTATTGTTCACTGAGTGCATTTATTGGCTGGAATATTGCTATTATGTCATTTACACTAATTTGCTCCAGTGCATAGATTCCCCCTTCCATCATTGCCTCTCTTGTGATATACACACTACAACAACTAGATTAATGTTACTTGTTGAAAGCAAAATTAATATTGATTTTCAATTTTAAACATTAAAAATAGAACTTCCACTCTCAAACAACCAATAGCGACATCATATGCAAGAAATCACTCCCTTATCTTCAATGGTTAACATACCTGCCCATGAGTATGAGACAACATCGGAACGTGTGCATTCTCCTTTGCCATATCGCATATCGATTTGCATAATTTAATCATAACAGGGAATAAAACAGTGTTGAATGCTTCTTGCAGTGCCAAAGCATGGGCTAAGTTGTTTATATCCTCGGATGTACATGCAAAATGAAAAACTCAAGTACCTGATAAAAGGTAACAATTTAATATCAAATTACCAAGATAAATTTTAAACCATTTCACATTATTAGAAGAAAGTGATAGGTAATACATGTAACTTGTTTTTTGTTTACAAGATAAATTTAGACAACCTTAACCAATAAATGATCAGAAATCTAACCTTTGCAACCTCCAGACAGGATTTACACTTTTGTTTTAAAAAGTACTCTACTGCCTTGACGTCATGATTAGTCACTTTTTCAATTTTCTTCACTTCTAGGGCATAATTTATATCAAATTCATGAATAATCCTGTCCAAAAAAGATTGGGCATCGCTGCTAAAACTTGGGACTTCTGTGATTTCAGGAACTTGAGAAAGTTTCAGCAACCATTTTACCTGTAAAAAGCCAATTCTACAGCATTAAAACAATGTCCATACCAGACTCAATAAGTGTTTTCCCATCAAGTTACAATGATAATGCAAATCCTTCTTCTGCATTCAATATGGGGTATTGAGGAAGAATAGGCAACAAAACTTCACACAGAATTCCAGTATCTAGTATCTACCATCAATTACTTTTAAAAAAAAGCCCTAGAATATTGTATTTGCCAAAAATCATAAATGCTACACAACTCAACTCAACTCAACTTATCTAAGCCTTTTCCCAACTACATGGGGTCGGCTGCACGAATCTGCTTCCTCCACTCTGCTCTATTCAGGACTAAGTTGACCCTCCAATTACAAATAGTTATATCTCTCTTAATTATTTATATCCATATTAGTTTAGGTCTACCTGTACATCTACCATTACCATAGATTATTAAAAGATCACTCTTTCTAAATGAAGCATCTAAAGATCTTCGTTGTATATGTCCAAACCACCGTAATTGGTTTTCTCTCATTTTATCTTCAATTATGGCTCTCCTATCATTTTTTGTATATGTTATTTCTAATTCTATCTTTTAAAGTTTTACCACATATCTACCTTAACATGCACATTTCTGTTACACTTATTTATTCATATGTTTCAGTATTGCCCAACACTCTGTTCCATAGAACATAGCTGGCCTAATAGCGATTTTATAAAATTTTTCTTTCAATTTAATGGAATGTGTCGATCATATATTACACTCAAAGCACTCCTCCACTCAATCCATCCTGCTTTGACTCTATGATTCACATCTTTACCTATTTCATCTTCTTGCTGAACAATTGATCCAAATGCCTAAATTTTTCTCCTTGGTATCTCTTGGCTTGCAATCTTCATTCTCTTTATTTTTATTTCTACTTTCACTAAAATTACATTTCATGTATTCAGTTTTAGTTCTACTAATCTTGAAACCTTTAGATTCTAAAGCTTCTCTCCAAATCTCTAGCTTAGCATTTACTTCATATTTAGTTTCATCAATCAATACTATATCGTTGCAAACAAGATACACCATATGGTATATCTTGAATATGTTTAGTTAATTGGTTATTTATAACTAGTGTAAAAAGATACAAGCTTAAGGCAGATCCTTGATGTAAACCTATAGTAATTGAAAACTCACTAGTTTCTCCTATTGTTGTTTTAACAATAGTTATTGCTCTATCATATATCTTTTATTAATTTTATGTACCTTTTGGTAACTTTTTTTTCTTTAATACCTACCATATTATTTCTCTAGGTACTCTATCATATACTCAACTCAACTAATCTAAGCATTTTCCAACTACATGGGATTGGCTACATGAGTCTGCTTCCTCCACTTTACTCTATTCAAGACTAATTCGACACTTAAATTACAAATAGTTATATCTTTCTTAATTATTTCTATCCATATTAGTTTATGTCTACCTCTACTTCTATCAATATCATGGACTGTTAAAAGGCCACTCTTTTAACTGAAGCATCTAAAGGTCTTCATTGTACATGTCCAAACCACAGTAATCGATTTTCTCTCATTTTATCTTCAATTAGGACTACTCCTATCATTTCTCGTATATGTTTATTTCTAATTCTATCTTTTAAAGATCACTCTCATCTAAAGGTAAGAAATAACCAAATGATGAATATTTTATTGAAAACTTATGATAATTTTATTCAAAGATCATTGATAGGAAACAATGCAATCATTAGAATTCAACTTCCCCATATGTCAAGCATAAGTAAAAATATAATCAAGCTATTGGGATAAGAAGACAATTCAAAGCTGAGATACCCTTTTCTGTATATTTCTTGACACATGCTAAAAATTTCCACGCAATTTGCAACAAAGGGATGTGCCTCTTTATCTGCCTATAACATTAAAGCTAAAGTGGAATGATGATTCTCAAAGAACTTCAAAATGCATTTAAACTAATAAGATATTGCAGAAAAACATGACTGTTTTTGAAAAACTTGAACAATTCAATGCATTTAAGCTATCTAAGAGATAACAATATTTAAGCACTAGATTTGAGTCTAACTTCAACTTTGAAGTTTATTGCTGGCTTACTCAAATTGGTCTACACATCATCTCACATGGGATTCAAGATATAAATGTGAAATTTATACATCAACACCATATGCCAATGTTATTAATGATTTAATGTTCGAATTCTCATGTTCATACCAACATTTGATTCACACATTTTTTGGAACCAAAAAATGGGACCGCCATTATGAATTTTTCATCAAAACTTTAAGTGCAATCTAACATTTATCAGCAATTTGGCCATTGAATAATCCTGCACCTCTCAGAGTACAGAGATTTGGCAACTTATTGGTGATCATCTGACAAAATATCATAATGGAGCACAACTGAATCATAGGTTCTCCTGTTTCCTCCCAGTGTGATCTAGAATCAACTATTATGATTATGTAAATGATGATCCAGTTGACCCAATAGTCAAATCTTTATATGGCTGATTTCAAATGTATATTTTGACAAAGAAATCTGGATTTTAACAAAACTTGAGAAATTCTACACAGAAGGTAGTTCTTTAGGGTCACTTCAAACCCCATCCTGAAAAGGTTTTGGCATCATCCCCTTGATGACCCTATTTGGAGCAGCAAAAATGTCCATGTTTTTTCTTGATAGATCTAAGCAAAAGTGTTCCCCTTTTTCTTTCAGATCACACTACTTCTGTGCCTTTTCAACTCCAAAATCTTCAATAAAATGCCTCACAGGTTTTGCACTCATGGATCTTCTCTTGCTTTCCATCATTCTCTTGTATGCTATTTTTACTAGCCTTGTAGTAAATTGATGATCATATTTGATTTCAACCCATTGTCCATTTCCATGAATTCTCATGGTCATCCTTTACTATCATGTAACAGAGTTACTCTTTTAGTGGCTTTCCCGATACCCATTCTTTTTTCCATTCTGGATCTTTCTTTCACCATTGTCCTTTGGCATATGAACTGAAAATTCAAAACTGACCTCCTTCAACACCATGCCCCCTAAAGTGCTGTTACACCTTATTATCCTTATGGTGAGCCATGATAAAACTAGATGCAACGTTTCCCTAACATGGACATTCAATTTTCTAATGGATGAAAAAAGTTGCATTGTCAATTATACGTATACAAGTGATAAAGGCAAAAAAAGATAGAACCGTGAGGTAGACTAAGAATTACATAGAAGAAAAAATAAACAAAGATTTGATATCTTTGAATCTTACAAAAGGTATGACACTAAAATAAGCATAACTCTAACTAGCTGGGGATTAAGCCTTGTTGTTGTTGCTGCTGTTGTAAATCACAAGAGCGAAAACACATGATCATTTAGAACCCACATCAGCCTTGTCCACCATTGCAAACACTCATCCAAACTTCAACCAGCATCAGACTGGCTAGAGGATTCATGCTAAGACTATGGCCTACATGCTGCCAATTTTCCTTCAAAATTAATAATTCCAGATAGCTCTTAAAACTTATGTTTCCTCTGAAGGATCTCCACCCAAGAAGCACCAGTTTATTAATTGATGTTGATCCAATCAGTAGTTATAGTAAATTGTGAACGGTGCAGGTTATGTTGAAACCTGAAATCAACTACAGGATTTGTAGATAGTGCTTTCACCACCCATTGTACCAAACCACAAATGTTTCCAATCAGTTGAATCCTTGGGACATCAAACTCAAGCCAAAGGTCAATTTTCCTTATAAAGCCCTTCTCTTGTACTATAACCATCTTACTTGAACTACCTGCCAAGACTTGGTATCACAATCTGATCACATGTCATGATCTTTGCACAACTTTTAGATCTTATAAAGAACAAAGTGGCACGCAAATTGCACGAGAGAATGACCCTCAAAGTTTCTAACACAGTGCTTCAAGAGTGAAGTTCATTCCCTCAACCAAAACTCATCCGCTTATAATAAATAGTTTCAAAGACTAACCAAAAACTACTTTGCAATCTCCTAGTGCCATATATTTTAACTTTAGCTTCACCTGTCACAACTCTATGAACCACTCCTTCACAACATTCTTGATGATCTCTCCTCTCTTTCACAAGAGCATCATAGGTTTCTGCATGTCTCCCAACATGGTTCCGTCAAAGCTAGACTATTATTCAGTGGTTGACAAACACTATTCTACACATCTAGTTGTATTAGTAAAATGTGATTCCTGCTAGTTGATTAAACAAATCTAGCTTTCCTGCCTCATTATCAGCATAGGCATATTCTATGCACAATTCTTGCACAGCTTAAAGTATTAACACAGGAATACAGGTAATTAGATATCCTACTAGGATCCATTATTTCCTCCACCTATAATTTCCTTATATGCAAGGATTGGCATATTCTCCATCATATACTTGACCTAAATCATATGAACTATTTCTTTCTCTGTCGAATCAGATGAGTTGACCGTAAAAAACAAGTCCACCAAAAGTCCACTAAATTTCCACAGATAACATCTCCTTACATAACAAAGTCCTAACTCCAAGATCCCAGAAAAGAAAAAAAGAGAAAAAAGAAGTCAAAACTCATTTAAAGAATAAGGCATATGTTAATAGTTAAAGGTCAGATGGTGGATATATTGAGGAATCATATTCATCAATTGTTTCATTATGCTTTCAGCAAGGCATTTTTAAATGTTTAAAAGTGATTTGGAGGTTACATGCCTCTATAGACCATCAAGGAATCAAGTTCATCAAACATCTGTTTGTTTCTTCCAAGGTTTTAAGCATTGGCTTTGGTACCCACCAGCACAATGTTGGCACGGTACACGTTTTGGTATCGACACTCAGTTATGTCTACTATGGATTGGCACAATCCAATATTCAAAACCATGGTTTCTACTACAACCAACGTCCCTGACAGTACCGGATGGCATGCTCTAACTGCTCAATTTGACCAAAATTCATTATCTATTCTTACATCAGATATCTTCATGCAAAATCCTCCTCAAACTTACTTATTGTTCTTCCAAAATCGAGTCTTCACTAAATATCTCGACATTTTAGTTACATCATATGTGGATATGAAGTCCCATTGGACAAATATGATGAAGAGCTCAACGATTGTATATTATACAATAACCATAGCTTAATTCTTTCACATTGCTTAAAGCTAAATACCATCATGCATGATGAACAATTCTACATTTTGAATGGATAAAAGGAAGCATGATTCACAAAGAGACTAGAAATGCTAAATAACCACATATGATGGCCAACTTCAGTTCAATCAAACGAATAAAAAATAAGACTTTAATTAATTAATGACTATTGACCAGTAAATACCAGTGATAACCAATGAAACTTTAGGAAATTAACATGACATTTTAGTTACATCAGAACTAAGTTATGTCCCTAGAGTATGGCCAACTTCAGTTCAATCAAACGAATAACAAATAAGACTTTAATTAATTAATGACTATTGACCAGTAAATACCAGTGATAACCAATGAAACTTTAGGAAATTAACATGACATTTTAGTTACATCAGAACTAAGTTATGTCCCTAGAGTACTTCAATATTAAAAGATTAAATATTTTTCTGTTTGCTATCTAACAAGTCAAGATCACTGAAAGATCTTAAACAGGTCATCAATGCAAGCAACAAGGCGTAGATTATAAACTCCCTTTAAAAGGACTTTGTTGATCATCATGCATTCTGGTGTCTATAAAGTTGTTTCTGAATTAGTGAGGGATACTGCTGTTAAAAATATTTAAATTATATGCCATGGTTCTGAGTGGCTCAGTTAGATTCTAACCACTTAAAATAAAGCATTACGACTAGCAGCCTGTTTCTAAGAATAAAAAGAGAAAAATTCCTTCAAAAAAACAAATGTCTTAGGACTCTAGGAGTTTGTTTAACTAATAAAGTAGCAAAAATATGAAGGATTATAAAATAAGATAACAATTAATGGCAAGACATAAATCAATGACTCACTTGATAGCCGAACACTGGACCAGGAATAACAAATATTTTTGAACTTATCAGTGCTGTAAGACATACAGGAATAACAAATATTTTTGAACTTATCAGTGCTGTAAGACATACAAATTGAGAATAACGCAACCAAGCTATAAATACATCACCATCAACAACTGATATTCCGAAAACAGATCAGGTTTGAAATATTATCTCACCTCAACTATAATACGATACCGGATTAACCCATACTCGCTGAAGATTGGCCGCAAATCTTTGACCTTTTGAACATAACGGCCATCCAACGGCGACAAATTCATCAAGCTGAATGATTCCATGTCTGCGATCTCTTCAACATAAGTCTTCTTTACCTAAGAATTAAAAAACAAAAAAAATTCTTGAACAGTCTATCTCAATCGTAAAGCTAAATACACAACAAAACCTAGAGCCGTAGGTCATGTGATACAATATAAGTGTTTTTTCCCAATAAGATTTACCCATATTGAAGATAAAATGAGGCCTAAAGTTCCATTCTGATTATAAAATGCGGTTTTTTTTCCCTAAAATCAAAAGCACGGTACAAATAGAAGCCACCGCTTCTGTTTGTGAAAAATCCACACAGAACCAGGAAGAAGACTTGCCTCGGCCGCGGGCACTCGGGGATCTGCAGCCAGAGAAGCCCTGCAGCACAAATTCTTGGGGAGAAGGGGCGTGATGAGAGAAGAAGCAATAGATGGAAAGGAAGCGGTGGAAAAGATCGGGCGCCGCGCAGATCTCGGGAGGCTCGAGGAAGAGAGGCCGAGGCATGGCCCGGCGCTGCTTGGAGCCACGGCTGCTTCCATGGATTGGGATCGGAGTGGAAATCCCTCTGGTGTTCGTCCAGGAGAGAGCGAGATGCTTTGTAGTTTGAAACCTTCCTGGACCTCATGGACCGGGCGTTTATGCTCTCTTTGATGGAGAGAAAAGTGGTAGGAAGGAAAGGAAAGAAAATTTAAGAGAAAATATTTTTTTTTTTTTGGTTTAGATGAATAAGAAAAAAGAGAAGAGAGAAAAGTTGATAATTTACAATGACAATAATATTTTTGTTATAGATGATTAAAAAATACATCGATTGCTTTTTTTTTATTTTTTTTGGAAGGATCAATATTGGAATGAAAAAAAAATACACATACTTTTGAGTTTTCTCTTCGAAATCTCTTCGGTTTCAGAGAAAAAACTTTTATGTAGGGCCCATCACTTTTTTCCTTTATTTTTTCCTCTAGTTTTCTTTCCTCCCAACTTTTCTCTCCATCCAAACAAGATAAATTTCATTTTCTCTTTTAGTTTTCTTTCCTTCCTAATTTTCTCTCCATCCAAACAGAGGGTTAGGGCAGAGGCGGTGGGAAGCCGAGAAATATTACTTTGTTTGCTGGCGCACTCTGACCTTCCCCCTTGTTTCCTTTTGATTTCTACCTTTAAATAACGAAAACGCTATTTTGGTTCTATCCGATATGGCACCAAAAATCACGGCTCGATAAAATCTCGTTCATGTTCATCTCGTCATGTAAACGAGCCGAGCTTGAGCTTCATTTTAGAGCTCATTTGATAAACAAGCCGAGCTTGAGCACAAAAGTATATTCGATTAGAAGCTCACGAGATAGCTCGATTAAGAGCTCGTAAGATAACTCTATTAGAAGCTCACGAGCTAGCTCAATTAGGAGCTCGTGAACAAGATGTCCTTTCAACTTTTTCTGTCTTTTCATCTTTCTGACTACTCTTTGGGGTTTAAGAATCGAGGTTTTTTTTTTTTTTCCTCGAGCCGAGCTTTAAAAAAGCTTAATTTGAGTTGAGCTTGAAACGAGCTCAATTCAAGCTCAAACTTGAAACGAGCTTTTTCTAAGTTGAGCTTGTTGAGTTTTCTAATCATACCAAATGAGCGAGCTCAAGTCGAGCCCGAGCTTTTTGTAAACGAGCTCGAGCTCGAGTATTTGTTAATGAGCTAAGCTTGAGCACAAAAAAGTTCGGCTCGACTCGGCTCGATTGCAGCCCTACATGTGCCCCCTTGATCCCCCGTTTAGCGCTATCGATTGCCACTCTGAATCTTGGCAGAGCTGAGTTGTTTCCGAACCTCAGCAGGATTGAGTCATCCTCATACCTTGGCAGAATCAAGCTATCTTCGTACATCAGCAATGAATAGGATAAAGAATTGAGTTTATTGAGAAATTCGTGGGTTTAGATTTTTTTTATTTGTTTATTCTACTCGGAATTTCCATCCACAGGGTTGGATTCGTGAGTGGAGAGATCACAATGGGGATGGGCATGGGATCATTTTGTGGTAGATTGAAATGATAGGAGATTTGGGAAATGGGGAGATCAGATTGGCGGATTTTGTTTGGGAAATTGCCCCCTGGTTTGGATGATAATGGGAATTGTTTATATATATTCTCGTGTTTGGACATTAATAGAGCTGGGAGATTGTGAGAAGAGACAGAAGAATAGCGATTTCTAAAAGCTCGGTATGTTTTTATTTATAATTTTTAGTGAAAAATTGATCATGATCTATTCTTTTGGAATTTGATGTTGTTGCTTATACATTGAGATTCATAGATTTAGTTTGATTGTTGCTGAATTTATTATCGTCTGCCTATATGTTATTTATGGAACTAACGTTCAAAATATATAACTGGACTCACAACACATGAATGAGGGCTACCCTTAATATAGGTTTTCCATCAGTGCTTTAAAATTTAACCACTATGTACTTTTTTGGGGGGATAAAGTTTATATAATTTTGTCAACGCCTTAAATTACATTCAGTGCCTTAGGACAACATCATAGATTTAAAATGTTTCAAATTACAAGAATTGTTTACTAGATCGATTGAGTAATTGTTAAATCATTTTATGACCATGACTTTTAACGAGATTTATAATGGAGTTCTGCGTTCTAAAATTCGTAATCAAGTCCAACTTAGACATGTAGAGAAAGGTTTAAAATCATCATCCAAATATCCCTTCTTTTATTTAAGGCACAAATAAATATGATCAATATTACATTTTTAAGCCAAAACTGGATAGTCTTGAATACCATCTCAGTTTACTGCCTGTTCATTTAAGCATATTCTAAACACCAATTAATTAAACATCAGTACACCTTAAACAATTAAAAAATGCGCTTTTGAAATTTTGCATGTATTGTAATACCATTTATCGCAGAAAATGTATGATATATTCAATTTCTACCTTTAAGTATAAGAGCCAATTTGCCTTTTGGTTTAATATTATTTCAGATAGTTGATAATATATACTAATATCATTGACATTAAACCAAGCTGAGCCAACTTGTGATGAAGATAAGACCCATTTATTTATAATCTCATATGCCTTTTCGCAATGCATATGGCCAAGTTTGGCTTCATAATCATCTAGAACTTCATTGCATGCATGAACGTGAATTAAATATTTTATCTTTCTTTATGCCTTTTTTTTTGACTAATCAATCTACCTATGTATCTATGCAAATATGGGCTTGAGATGCGAATGATGCATAGAGATATGTTGATTGGCATTTACATAGTGATTTGTGTTGCATCATCCATAAATTGTTTCCTAGCAATCTGCATATCATGTTGACATGACATCTTTTGAACCACCATAACAAACACACAAAGTGACTTTTTTCAGCTTCATGTGAAAAAAGGCCAATATATTGAACCAATTTTTCTTTCCTTTTAACTTTGGACTATACCAAGCCTCTAAGTAACTAAACATCCTATTATGCACATCAAACTCAGCCCTTCCACAACCATGCAAGTAAATTTCTCTTCACTTATTTGAACTACCAAATTAATTCTGCTCAGAAGGAAACAACCTGGTAGATAAGGATTGAGATGATAAAGTAAATGATATTTTATACATGCTTCTCTTAGGCTCTATTTGGGAAAGCTGTTCGCCCCAGCTACCTCACATAGCTAATGGGAAACAACTGCTGTTGGTCCCCCCAGCAACTATACCAAACAGGGCCTTAGTCTTTTGGCTTTGGCAGATTTTTTTTTAAAAGTAAAACTGTCTTCTAATAATTTTACCTCGTCTCATCTATGTAATCATATTGGATCATTTTCTGTGGGAACTGGAGGTTTCACTTGATTATTATACTTGTTGAACAGACATTTTTCTTTCCATAGTTGTTACTTCTTTAATCCTTTGGCAGTAGTGTTGACTCTGTACAATTTACATGATTAGATGTGAAACCATCAAGTTTTTGTTTGGCTGTTGTTTGCTTTCAAATTAACTCTGTCCCTTGTTATTTTGAAAAATCTGTAAAAGAATATACTTCTGTACATTCTCTGAAAATTTATTCAGATATCTGCAAGCATCATTAGAATCTTATCATCCTGGTACCAGTCTGATAAGTCTTCAGATTTCTTTTTTTTATCAATCTTTGTATGTCCCTGACTAATTTTTGCACCCAAATGTCAGCACAAAATTTTTATGATGATATGTGTTGATGCTTGGTCACTTTGAGCTGATGTCCTTGAGCGACAGTCGCCACAATCCTTCATCTTCGAGATCCTGCAAGAAGTTCCGGGACTGGGGATTCCAGTTGGGGACCCTCCGATGCTCAAGTTAGCCACCAGGAACACAACAGTAGTTTTTTCTTAAGAAGAAGTATGTGTGTGAGAAGTGGGTGTTTTTTTTGGCTTAGAAGACTTACCCCCTCGGTTTGCTCTTACTCCCCTTTTATCAGTATTTCCCTTTGCTTTCCTCCCAATATTCTGACGTGTCAGTATTTTTGTATATAGAATGTCAGAGCTGGTTGGATTAGATCCACATCCATTATTCCGACATCATCAGTATTTTTCCAGGAATAATCAACTTTTAATGCTCATTTGGCCAGAGTGATTAAATTCTGCTAATGACTTTTTGGGCCTTAGTGACTTTTCTGACTCGAAGTGATTGATACTTTATGGCAGGTGATCGCCTTTTGATACTTATTTAGCCAGAGTCATTAAATTCTGCTAATAACTTTTTGGGCCTTAGTGGCTTTTCTGACTCGAAGTGATTGATACTTTATGGCAAGTGATCGCCTTTTGATACTTATTTAGCCAGAGTCATTAAATTCTGCTAATGACTTTTTGGGCCTTAGTGGCTTTTCTGACTCGAAGTGATTGATACTTTATAGCAGGTGATCACCTTTTGATACTTATTTAGCCAGAGTCATTAAATGCTATTAATAACCTTTGGGCTGAGATCCTCTGAAAAGGATGCCCGAAATGACGTCCCCTATCTTGTCAACCTGTGAGGTTCTGGAAGAAGATCTGCGCCCGAGGATTGGCCCTGGGGCCGTTTGGGGATCAAGTGCCATCGGGGCCGCCTGGGACTGGCCCTAAGGCCATCCAGGGGCCAAGTGTGTTGGGGCCACCTAGGATTGGCCCTAGGGCCGTCTAGGGGATAGGTAGGGTTGGGGCCGTCTAGGGGCTAGGTACCGTTGGGGCCGCCTAGAACTGGCCATGGGGCCGTCTAGGGGCCAAGTATCTCGGAGCCGCCTAGGACTGGCCCTAGAGCCGTCTAGAGGCCAAGTGTCGTTGGGGCCGCCTAGGACTGGCCCTTGGGCCGTCTAGGAGCCAAGTGCCATTGGGGCCACCTAGGATTGGCTCTAGGGCCATCTAGGGGCCAGGTATCTCGAGGCCGCCTATAGCTGGCCCTGAGGCCATCTAGGGGCCAAGTATCTTGGAGCCGCCTAGAGCCCTGGCCCTGGGGCCCCCGTCTAGGGCCTAGGGCCGTATTCGGGGCCACCTTAGAGCTGGCCCTGAGGGCCGTCTAGGGGCCAGGTATCTCGGGGTCGTCTAGAGCTGGCCCTGGGGCCGTCTAGGGGCCAGGTATCTCGGGGCCGCCTAGGGGCCAAGCTGGCTCTGGCCCTGGCGCTGTCTAGGGGCTAAGTATCGTTGGGGCTGCCTAGGGCTGGCCCTACTGCCGTCTAAGGGCCAGGTATTGTCAGGGGCCGCCTAGGCATCTGGGCCGCCCTGGCGGTCTGTCTAGGGCCGCTAAGCACCTCTGGGCCGCCTAGAGCTGGCCCTGGGGCCGTCTAGGGGCCCTAGAGTATCATTTTTATCACGTGGCTCTTTACTAGCCACATCATATGTGGCGCACCAGGTAGGGGGCCACAGTGTCAAGAAGCTTGCCTTCCTTTAGCCCTTCTCTAGAAGATCTTCTCTGGAAGATTGGATGGAGCCAACATATGTTCAGGAAGCCTCCTCTGATCCCCCGGGGGGCATTCCTCTCAGACGGATCTATCAGAAACTAGCTCTCCTATTTTCTCACCACCTATAATATCGGTCGCCCCGCATGAACAGTTGGCTCACCTTACTCAGCAGGTTCAAGCCCTCATTGGGGTCTGTGAGTTGAAAGAACAACAACCCGCAGCTGCTCATCGACAAGCCTAATTTCCTGCACTATCATAGACTGCTGCCCTAATTAGTCAGCAGTCTGCACATAAAAAGTGCTCTCATAAGGAACATTCCCACCATCAAATTCCTTCCGGATGCCATCGCCAGGAGAGCCTCAAGAGGTCAAGGTCTTCTGCTCTCCGCTCCGGTGGTTATGAGCACCGAAGAGGGAAGGAGCCCCGAAGTTCATATCATCACCAACCTCAATATCCAACTTCTTCCTCATCTGAATATGCAGAGGAAGATATTAATGATCGGATGGAAAGACGCCTGGAAGAGCAGAATCGGCATCTGGAGGAGCTTAGTCAAAAGCTGTATGATCATTCGGGGATGGAATATGATTCCCGCCCCCTCTCACTTGCCGAATCATGGAGGAGCGCATACCCCACCGGTTCCGTCTCCCTCAAATAGACCCATATGATGGCATGTTGACCCATTGAGGATTTTGATGATTAACAAAACTATTTGAGTATAACATTTAAAGTTACTAATGATTTTGGTTAATTTTTCAGTTTATAATATGTCTATAATCAAAATCATAAGATAGATTAAGTTCTAGTTCGAATCTAATGTCAAGGTAAGATTCAGACATTAGAGTCGACACATGGAATCGCAAAGTCGACTCCAAAACGGCATGGACTTAGAGTCGACTCCAGGACTGTTAGAGCCGACTCCAAGAAAAGACAGAACGATGGTTTTTCAGGCCATGACTTAGAGTCGACTCCCGAACTGTTAGAGTCGACTCCAGAAGATTTTTGTGTCGACCCAGAAAAGTCAGAGACGACTCCAGAAAAGTTAGAGCCGACTCCAGAATGTCAGATGCGACTCCAGAACTGTCAAACGACTCTAAACTTTATCTTATCTTTTTTAATCCCAACGGCTATTGCTATTTTTGGTTCTAATCCTTCTTACACTTATTTCTAACGGATAGTTTTAAACTATTTATGGATTAATCGGATCTATAAGAAGAGGGTTTGCTACATCCGAAAAAAAAAGAGGAGACAAAAAGAAAAGAATAGAGAGAAATCTGTGAAATCCATCAGAAAATCAAAAGAGAAAAGAGGAAAAACTGAAAGGAAAGATCATACTGATTCCCCAAAAGAAAGAGATTCCAAGCTTTTGTTGTTCTATTTCGAAGAAATCTCAAGGGAGAAGGAAGCCCTAGTTTTTGATCTTCTGAGTCTCAAGAGTACCTTGAAGGAAGATCCACTCAAAGGAAGAGAAGAAGAAGAAGCCACCAAGATCTGTGAATCAGGCTTTGATTCCTATCCTTTTATTCTTGTTTCATTATTGTATATTTGCTCATTGGAGGAGCTGTTTATCTTGTAAAACAATATTGTTTGCTGGGTCAATCTGGTGATTGATTCAGTTGAGGCTGTTAGCCTTGTGCAAGCATTAGCTTGTGGTGTTAGGTTTTGTGCTGGTGAGCCTTGAAAACCAGCTGGGTTCGTGTGCACCCGGGAAAACAACAAGTTCGAGTTGTGAGCTTGCAAAACAACTCTGCTGTAATCAGATTGATTATGTGTGACCCAAGATATACTTGGGAGTGGACGTAGGTGTAGGTACACCGAACCACTATAAAATCTCCTTGTTTGCCGTGATTGTCTCTTTATCTTTAACTCTCTATTTGTACATATTCTTTTAATTTGTGTGAATCTAAGTTTTTATTTCCGCTGGGGGTTATTTTCAAAAGAGTTTAAATTTTTGAAAAACCCAATTCACCCCCCCTCTTGGGTTGCTATGGACCAATAATTGGTATCAGAGCTAGTGCTCATTTGATTTGATCTAACGATCAAGAGTCAAAGATCCACAGCAACTCAAGCTGGTTCATCTTTTTCGAAGGCCAATCTACTAATAGACCACCCTTGTTTAATAGTTCAAACTATGGTTATTGGAAGGCTAGAATGAAAATTTTATTCAAGCACTTGACTATGATCTATGGAGCATTATAGTCAATGGACCACACACACCCACTGCTAGAGTTAATGGCATGAGATCCTAAACCGGAAACAGAATGGGATGAACATGATAAAAAATTGGCACAACTTAATGCCAAAGCAATGAATGTTTTATACTGCTCATTAGATGCAAATGAATTCAATCGTATATCTATTTGCATTTCTGCTAAGAAATCTGGGATAGACTTGAGGTTACCCATGAGGGAACAAATCAAGTCAAGGAATCCAAGATTAACATGCTAGTTCATAAGTATGAATTGTTTAAAATGGATGCATGTGAATCTATTGCTGATATGTTTACAAGATTTACTGATATAGTTAATGGTTTAAAAAGTCTTGGTAAATCTTATGATAATTCTGATCTTGTGAGAAAGGTTTTGCGTTCCTTGCCTAGGACTTGGGAAGCTAAAGTGACTGCAATCAAGAGGCAAAGGATCTAAGTCCTACCCCTAGAAGAATTATTGGGATCCTTGATGACTCATGAGCTTCAAATTAAGCAACATGTTGATGATGATGAGTCAAAGAAGAAGAGGACTATGGCTCTTAAGATTTCTGAATATATGGAAGAGCCTCATGAATCTGAAGATGAAAGTGATGATGAGGATGGCACTCATCACAAGAAAATTTAAAAGATTCATAGAAGAAGAAGTTTGAAAAGAAAAAAGCCCTTTGCAAAAAAGATGAGGACAAGGGCAAAGAAAAAGAAGTTATTTTTTTGAATGAAAAAGCCGGGTCATTTTAAATCTGAATGCCCTAACTAAAGAAAGGTACCCGAAAATTCAAAAAGAAGGTAATGATGCCACATGGAGTGATTCGGAAAGCTCAAGTTCCGAAGAAGAAAAGAGTGAAATGGCCAATCTATGCTTCATGGCGGACATGATGATGTAAGTCCGAGTTTTCTTGATGATTTTACTTTCGATGAATTGCATAGTACTTTTTATGAATTAATGGATGATTTTGCGAACTTAAGAAGAACAAAGATTTAAAAAATCAAATGCAAAAACTATCCTTAGAAAATGAAAGCATGTTGTAGATAAAGAACTTTTGATAAAAGAAAATGAAAGCTTGAAAAATGAAGTTGATAGACTTAAACCTATAGTTGATAAATTCACTCTAAGCTCTATCAAACTTAATATAATTTTGGATAATCAAAAAGCTATTTTTGATAAAGCTGGATTAGGATATAATCCACTTAAAAAGCAAAATCTTTGAAGAATATTTTTATACATGCTAAAAATCATCAAATATTACTTGTTTTAAATGTGAAAATAAAGGACATAAATCTTATAGTGTAAATCTCCACATAATAAGAGAAAGATGATTTGGTTCCCAAAGGAACAATATTTAATGCATCTAACCATGAAGGACCCAAGAAGGCTTGGGTACCTAAAATTAAGACATGAATGTTTTGCAGGAGTGTCTTGCAGCCATCAGACTGAAAAGAAAATGGTACCTGGATAGTGGTTGCTCAAGACACATGACGGGTGACAAAGATCAATTCATCACCCTTGAATCAAAAGAGGTGGAGTAGTTACTTTTGGTGATAATGGTCAAGGCCATATCATGGGTATTGGTAAGATTCAAATTACTCCATCTACTCATATTGATAATTTTATATGTGATGGACTTAAACATAATTTGATAAGTATTAGCCAACTGTGTGACAAAGGTTTCAAAGTTTCCTTTGAAGCTTCTGTTTGCATTGTTACTAATCCCATTGATAAAGCATTATTCTTGTTGGTAAACGTTATGGCAATGTGTACTTAATGATTTGAGTAATTTATCTCCAGTAATCATTGCTTAGTTGCTAATAATGCTAAGATGAATGAGATTGGTTGGCTATGGCACCGTAGATTAGGTCATGCAAGCACACACCTAATTTCTAAACTATTGAAAATGGATCTAGTTAAAGGTATTCCTAGCTTAAATTTTGAAAATAAATCGAATATGTGATGCATGTCAATTTGGAAAACAAACAAGAACTTCTTTCAAATCTAAGAATGTTGTTTCAACTACTAGGCCACTAGAGCTACTACACATGGACCTTTTTGGACCTACTAGAACCATAAGTCTGAGGAAAGAAATATGGTTGGTGATAGTAGATGATTACTCTAGATTCACACAAAAGAAAGGATAAATTCGTTAGAAAGAAAAGAGAAAAACACTACCATAGTGTCTATTAGAAGTGATCATGGAACTGAATTTGAAAATCACTTATTTGAAAAATTCTGTTTTGAAAAGGCATACATCATAACTTTTCAGCACCTAGAACACCTCACAAAATGGTTGTAGAAAGAAAGAATAGGACTTTAGAAGACATGGCCCGTACCATGCTATGTGAAAGCCAACTTCCAAAATATTTTTGGCGGAAGCTATAAACACAGCATGTTACATCCTAAATAGAGCCCTGATTAGACCTATCTTAAGAAGACTCCCTATGAACTATGGCATAATAGGAAACCAAATTTAGGTTATTTTCATGCATTTGGTTGTAAATGTTTTATTCATAACAATGGTAAGGATAATCTTGGGAAGTTTGATGCAAAGTCTGATGAAGGTATTTTCCTAGGATATTCTACATCTAGCAAGGCATATAGAGTATTTAATAAGAGAAGCTTAGTTGTAGAAGAATCCATTCATATGTGTTTGATGAGTCTTTAGCATCAAGTTCAGATAAAATTGATGATGAGGAAGATACATTTGATTGAAAGAGGTATTGAAAAATTAAATGTATCTTCAGATCAAGAACCTGAAGTTAAGGATGATGACTCACCTAAGGATGATGGTATTGATACTGCTCATAATGATAAAGATCTACCTAGAGATTGGAGATATGCTTATGGTCATCCTAAGGACCTAATCATAGGTGATCCATCTCAAGGTGTAAGGACTAGATCATCAATGAGAAATATCAATAATCATCTTGCATTTGTATCTCATATAGAACCTAAAACTATAGAGAAGCTGAGAAAGATAGTTATTGGATGTTAGCAATGCAGGAAGAGTTAAACCAATTCACTAGGAACCAAGTTTGGACCCTAGTAGATAGACCTAAAAACCACCCTATAATAGGATCTAAATGGGTTTTTAGAAATAAATTGGATGAAATGGATTGGTAATTAGAAATAAGGCTAGATTAGTTGCAAAAGGATATAATCAAGAAGAAGGTATAGATTTGATGAAACTTTTGCACCTGTTGCTAGATTAGAAGCCATTAGGCTACTACTTGCATTTGCATGTCATATGAATTTCAACTTATTTCAAATGGATGTTAAAAGTGCATTTCTAAATGGTTTTATAAATGAGGAAGTTTATGTTGAACAACCTCCTGGTTTTGAAGATCATGAATTTCAAACCACGTCTTCAAACTACAAAGCACTTTATGGTTTAAAGCAAGCACCTAGAGCTTGGTATGATAGATTAAGTAAATTTTTAATTAAAAATGATTTTTCTAGAGGAAATGTTGATAAAACCTTTTTTAAAAGAAAAGAAAAGGATTTATTAATTGTTCAAATTTACGTTGATGACATTATATTTGGTGCTACTAACATCTCTTTGTCAAGAATTTGCTAAGTTAATGCAGGGAGAATTCGAGATGAGCATGATGGGAGAACTAAACTTCTTCCTTGGACTTCAAATCAAACAAGAGAAAGCGGGATTTTCATTAACCAAACAAAGTAAAGGAAATACTCAAGAAGTTTGGTATGGAATCTGCTAAACCTCTTGGTACGCCAATGAGTCCCTCATGCAAGCTGGACAAGGATGAAGAAGGTAAGAATGTAGATCAGAAGCATTACCGAGGTATGATCGGATCACTTCTTACCTAACCAAGTAGGCCATATCATGTTTTCTGTTTGCTTATGTGCAAGATATCAATCTAATCCTAAGGAATCACATTTATTTGCTGTTAAAAGAATCTTTAGATACTTAAATGGAACTAAAAATGTAGGATTATGGTATTCTAGAGACTCAACCTTAAAATTGATTGCTTATTCTGATTCTGACTATGCTGGTTGTAAATTAGATAGAAAGAGTACAAGTGGGGCATGCCAACTTTTAGGAAGTAACTTAATCTCATGGTTTAGCAAGAAGCAAAATTCGGTTGCATTATCCACTGCTGAGGCAGAGTATGTTGCAGGAAGTTGCTGTGCTCAAATCCTTTGGATTAAGCGACAACTTGAAGATTATGGTATCACACTTGATAAAATTCCTATTAAATGTGATAATACTAGTGCCATTAATCTAACTAAGAATCCAATTCAACATTCAAGAACTAAACACATAGAAATTAGACATCACTTTATTAGAGAACATGTAACAACAAAGATGTTTGTCTTGAATATGTTAATACTAATGATCAATTAGCTGATATTTTTACCAAACCTTTGAGTGAGGAAAGATTTTGTTATCTTAGAGGAGAATTAGGAGTTTGTGATCCTTTAGAATGATTTTCTGAAACTCTTAAGGACAACAACTATCTAGACTTCATTAATTTCTTGAAAATCCTCTATGTCCAATAAGGAAATTTATCTAGAAATTTGATTTATTGTTTCCCCAATTGTTAAGGAACACTTATCTAGAGTTTGATGATTAATTTGATTAGTTTCAGATCCTTGAAATTCGAATTTTTCACTGAAACTGTTGTGGAGTCGACACCTGCATTTGTGGAGTCGACACCTTCATATTTTGATGTTCTGTCTGGGCAATTAGAGCCAACTCTGGCTTTGTAGAGCCGACTCTAATTCGGCGCTGAGATTTTCTGGTTCGGAGCCGACACCTCATTTTTGGGAGTCGACTCTAAGTGGAACTAGGTCAAAATAAAAAAGGCGGAGTCGACCCCAAACGAAACCTATCGTCTCCTAAACCCTTCCAAAACCGTTCCAAACCGATTTCAATCCCTCCAAATCCCTCAAATCTCTCAATAACTCATTCCAATCGAATCCCATGGCTCCTAAAAGGCGTGCGATTGTTGGAGGTTCGGCCGTTCCACAAGAAAAAGGAGGAGGCAAGCGACGTCGTCTTCTTCATCTGCCACTCAAGATGACTCTCCACCCTCACCATCTTCTCCACGGGTAGACCAATTAGCGGGTAAGGCCATTACTACCGAAGAAAAGTAGATTTTGACTTTTTTGCTTCGGAGGGCTTCGCTATTGGACGTTTGTTGAAGGAAATGGGATGGGAGAAAGTCTGTTCTTTGGATGTCCCTACATACCCTGCCCTTGTGAGAGAATTTTACAATGATTTATGTAGAGGAGAGGGAGGCTTAGTGAGTTTTGTAAGAGGAACTAAAGTGATTATCACGGCCGAGACTCTTGGAAATCTATTGGAGATGCCTACTATTGGTCTAGTTGAATATCAACATGATGACAGAGGAGGTGCCCTATCTAGGATGTTAGGGAGAGAAGTTTCTGAGTTTGAGAAATCATGGCTAATCAACTTAATTTGGAACTCAGGTTACTTCACAATATTTGTGGAAGAATTTTATTTCCTAAAATTGGAAGGTTTGAGTATGTCTCGGAGCGAGACATCTTGTTGATGGACTGTATTCTCACTGGAAGACCTGTTAATCTTGCCGGTATGATGATTGGTTATATGGCAGAAGCAGCAACTAAGAAGATATCAACACTGCCGTATGGTATGATACTAACCTTAGTCTTTAGAAGCCAAGGTGTGCTAATAATGGATAATGAGCCACTAAGAAAATTAAGGCATACTGATTACTATAGTGTCTCTACAATTCACCGCATGGGCTTCAGAAAAGAGAATGAAAATTGGATAAAAAGAGGACAAGAGACCAGAGCAGAAGAAGTTAGAGTTGAGGAGGTCAGAGGAGAGGATATTCCTGGACCATCTACTGCTGGACCATCTACTGCTGGACCCTCAGTGGCTGGACCAAGCACTCACCCTCCACATCAGTCAGCTTTGGCATCTGAAGATTTTCTGAGGAGCAAATAGGTCAGCTCAGAGCTTTACTGGCTGAGTATGATAGTCAAAGGACAAATGAGATGTGTCAGTTGAGAGAGGAGTTCAATCAGTTGAAGGAAGAGATCAATTCAAGGCTTGACGTGATTTCTTTTCCATTGGCAACTCGGGTAGAATCCTTTAGCGCTGATCTTCATAAGATTTTTGAAAGGATGGAAGGCATTGCAGACGGTTCTGGAACTTATCTTCATGCTACCAGTCAACTAAAGAAAGATATCGACCTCGCCGTTTCTCAAATTGAAGCTTGTCTTGAAAGTTTTAAGAAGACTCAAAAAGATGATATTATGGAAATGATTGGACATTTGAAGAAAATTGTATAAGCATGTTTGATTTTGATATCCTGTCTTATCCTATTTTGTATCTTAGGATTTCTGAGTTTTCTTTAACATACTTGAATATGTCACTTTACTGTGAATGTACTTGAATTGACACATGTAATGAATCTTGCATTGGAATACAATTACACTTTTATTGCAAATTTGTCTATGATTGATTGATTGAATTTCAATGAATGAGTTTACTATCTCTATGATTAATTGAACCAACGACCCCGCTCTGATAACCTTTTTTATTGTATTTAAAATTCATCTTATTGCTGATAACAAAAAAGGGGAGAGATAATTGTATATGCATAAAAGAGAAAGAAGAGAATGAAAGAATATAGATTTTTTTTGCATATCTACAAAGGGGGAGAAAAATTTTGAGATTCTAATCAAAATGTTCAATTGAATTCATTTATCTACATAGGGGGAGTTATTCAATGCAGGGGAGCTTAATAATTTTTTCATATAAAAGTTAAATCATCTTGATTGATGTTTATTATAGAACTCAAGCATATTTGTTAAAAGTTCATTTTGAAAATTGGCATCAAATTCTATGTTAGGAAGTTTCAAAGCTTTAACATGTCTAAACTCTTAGTTCAAATGAATTTTTGATGCATATACTCAAAGTTTTTGTCATCATCAAAAAGGGGGAGATTGTTGACCCAATTGAGGATTTTGATGATTAACAAAACTATTTGAGTATAACATTTGAAGTTACTAATGATTTTGTTTAATTTTTCAGCTTATAGTTCTATTAATCAAAATCATAAGTAAATTAAGTTCTAGTTCGAATCTAATGTCAAGGTAAGATTTGCAGACATTAGAGTCGACACATGGAATCGCAGAGTCGACTCCGAAAATCGGCACGGACTTAGAGTCGACTCCAGGACTGTTAGAGCCGACTCCAACAGAAAAGACAGAATGGTTTTTCAGGCCACGACTTAGAGTCGACTCCCGGACTGTTAGAGTCGACTCCAGAAGATTTTTGTGTCGACCCCAGAAAAGTCAGAGACGACTCCAGTTCAAGCGGTTAAAGATTTTCGAGTTAGAGCCGACTCCAGAAAAGTTAGAGCCGACTCCAGAATGTCAGACGCGACTCCAGAACTGTCAGAACGACTCTAAACTTTATCTTTATCTTTTTTTAATCCCAACGCTATTGCTATTTTTGGTTCTAATCCTTCTTACACTTGTTTCTAACGGATAGTTTTAAACTATTTATGGATTAATCGGATCTATAAGAAGAGGGTTTGCTGCATCCAAAAAAAAAGAGAGACAAAAAGAAAAGAATAGAGAGAAATCTGTGAAATCCATCAGAAAATCAAAAGAGAAAAGAGGGAAAACTCGAAAGGAAAGATCATACTGATTCCCAAAAGAAAAGAGAGAGATTCCAAGCTTTTGTTGTTCTATTTCGAAGAAATCTCAAGGGAAAGGAAGCCCTAGTTTTCTGATCTTCTGAGTCTCAAGAGCACCTTGAAGGAAGATCCACTCAAAGGAAGAGAAGGAAGAAGCCACCAAGATCTGCGAATCAGGCTTTGATTCCTATCCTTTTATTCTTTTTTCATTATTGTATATTTGCTCATGGAGGAGCTGTTTATCTTGTAAAACAAATATTGTTTGCTGGGTCAATCTGGTGATTGATTCAGTTGAGGCTGTTAGCCTTGTGCAAGCATTAGCTTGTGGTGTTAGGTTTTGTGCTGGTGAGCCTTGAAAACCAGCTGGGTTCGTTGTGCACCCGGAAAACAACAAGTTCGAGTTGTGAGCTTGCAAAACAACTCTGCTGTAATCAGATTGATTATAGTGTGGACCCAAGAGATACTTGGGAGTGGACGTAGGTGTAGGTACACCGAACCACTATAAAATCTCTGTGTTTGCCGTGATTGTCTCTTTATCTTTAACTCTCTATTTGTGCATATTTGTTTTAATTTGTGTGTGAATCTAAGTTTTTATTTCCGCTGGGGTTATTTCAAAAGAGTTAAATTTTTGAAAAACCCAATTCACCCCCCCCCCCTCTTGGGTTGCTATCTGGACCAACATGGCACTACTGACCCATTAGACCAATTGGAGAGTTAAGTCCCATGCAGGTCCAGGGGCCACNATGGAGTTATAGAAAGAAAAATAGAATTGTAGAAGACATAGCCGTACCATGCTATGTGAAAGCCAACCCAAAGTATTTCTGGGCGGAAGCTATAAACACAGCATGTTACATCCTAAATAGAGCCTTAATTAGACCAATCCTTAAGAAAACTCCTTATGAACTATGACATAATAGGAAACCCAACTAGTTATTTTCATGCATTTGGTTGTCAATGTTTCATTCATAATAATGGTAAAGACAATCTTGGAAAGTTTGACACAAATCAGATGAAGGTATATTTTAGGATATTCCACTTCTAGCAAAGCTTATAGAGTATTTAATAAGAATTTAATTGTAGAAGAGTCAATTCATGTAGTTTTGATGAATCTTAGCATCAGTTCTGAAAAGATAGATGATGAGGAAGATACAAATTTGCTTGAAAGAGATCTTGAAAAATTGAATGTGATGTATCTTCAGATCATGAACCAGAAGCTAAGGATGATGACTCACCTAAGGATGATGTATTGATACTACTCGTAATGATGTAGATCTACCTAGATATTGGAGATATGCTTATAGTCATCCAAAGGATTAATATAGGCGATCCATCTTAAGGTGTAAGAACTAGATCATCAATGAGAAATCATAATCATCTTGCATTTGTATCTCATATGAACCTAAGACTATTGAGGAAGCCGAAAAAGATAGTAATTGGATGTTAGCTATGCAAGAGAATTAAATCAATTTACTAGGAATAAAGTATGGACCCTAGTTGATAGACCCAAAGGTCATCCTGTTATAGGATCTAAATGGGTTTTAGAAATAAATTAGATGAAAATGGACATTGTTATTAGAAATAAAGCTAGATTAGTTGCAAAAGGATATAATCAGGAAGGAAGGAATGATTTTGATGAAACCTTTGCACCTGTTGCTAGATTAGAGGCCATTAGATGTTACTTGCATTTGCATGTCATATGAACATTAATTTATTTCAAATGGATGTAAAAAGTACATTTTAAATGGTTTTATAAATGAGAAGTTTGTTGAACAACCACCTGTTTTGAAGATTATGAATTTTCAAATCATGTTTTTAAACTACACAAAGCACTTTATGGTTTGAAACAAGCACCTAGAGCTTGGTATGATAGACTAAGTAAATTTCTAATTGAAAATGATTTCTAGGGAAAAATATGATAAAACCCGTTTTTAAAAAGAAAAGATAAAGACTTATTGGTAGTACAAATCTATGTAGATGATATAGTATTGGTGCTACTAACAATCTTCTTTGTCAAGATTTGCAAAGTTAATGCAGGGGGAATTTGAGATGAGCATGATGGGAGAACTTAACTTCTTCCTTGGACTTCAAATCAAACAAGAAAGAGGGAATTTTATCAACCAAACAAAGTACACTAAAGAAATTCTTAAGAAGTTTGGTATGGAAATCAATTAAACCTTTTGGAACACCCATGAGTCCTCATGCAAACTCGATAAAGATGAAGATGGTAAGCAAATTGATCAAAAATATTATAGAGGTACGATTGGTTCTCTACTTTACTTAACAGCTAGTAGATCTGATATTATGTTTGTTGTATGCTTATGTGCTAGATATCAGTCTGAACCTAAAGAATCTCACTTAATTGCTGTAAAAAAAATTATCATATTTTTAATGGAACTAAAAATGTAGGATTATGGTATTCTAGAGATTCAACATTAAATTTAATTGCATATTCTAATTCTGATTTTGCTGGTTGTAAATTAGATAGAAAAAGCATAAGTGGTGCATGCCAATTTTTAGGTAGTACTTAATCTCTTGGTTTACCAAAAAGCAAAATTCGTTGCATTATCAACTGCTGAAGCTGAATATGTTGCAGCTGGAAGTTGTACTCAAATTCTTTGGATTAAGCGACAACTTGAAGATTATGGTATAACACTTGATAAAACTCCAATTAGATGTGATAACCAAAGTTGTCAATTTCGTTTCGTTTCGGCCGAAGGTAGCTTATCCGAAAAGATAAGTACTATGTTTCGTTTTGGAAGATTTTTTGGCCGTTTCGGTGCGTTTTGGTGTATTTCGGCCATTTTCGGCCGTTCGGTATGTTTCGGCCGTTTTGGTAAAATATGTTTGGAGACCAATTTATGAATTATTAAACCTTTCAGAACCATTTTAATATATATATATATAATATCAAAAAAAATCCTAGTTATCCTATACCCATTTTAATATATATATATATATATATATATATAATAACAAAAAAAATTCTAGTTACCCTATCCCCACGATCGCATTTTTTAAAAACTCAAACTCTTTATTTTTATATTGTTATTATTATTTAGAAGAATATGAATTATAAATAAATTTTTATTATATATATATATTTTTTTAACTCTTAAAAAAACTCTTTATTTTTATTGTTATTATTTTATAAGGAATGAATTATGAATAAATTTTTATTATATATATATATTATATTCCGAAACGAATCACGAAACGGTCCGATACGAAATATTCGTTTCATAAGCTAAACCGAAACTAATCCGAAACGAAATTGACAACCTTGGTGATAACACTAGTGCAATAAATTTGACAAAAAAATCCTATTCAACACTCAAGGACTAAACACATAGAAATAAGACATCATTTCATTAGAGAACATGTAGCTAATAATTATGTTTGTCTTGATTATGTATGTACGGATGAACAATTAGCTAACATATTTACAAAACCCTTAAGTGAAA
This sequence comes from Calamus simplicifolius, assembly GCA_900491605.1. Classification (NCBI taxonomy): domain Eukaryota; kingdom Viridiplantae; phylum Streptophyta; class Magnoliopsida; order Arecales; family Arecaceae; genus Calamus; species Calamus simplicifolius. Next base: position 469,800 of record UESW01004070.1, on the reverse strand, counting down.
GAGATTTTGTTATCTTAGAGGATAATTAGGAGTCTGTGATCCATTGGAATGATTTTAAATCTCCTAGGAATGACTATCTAGAATTCAATCATTTTCTTGAAAATTCTCTTGTGATTAAGGAAAATTTATCTAGATATTTGAACCTCTTGATTCACACCACATTCTAAGGAAGATTTGTCCAAAGTTTGATGATTATTTTGACTAGTTTTAGATTCTTTGAAACTCTCATTTTTCATTAAACTATCTTGGAGCCGACACCACTGAGTTGGAGTCGACTCTAATTTTATATGCTCTCTGTCTGTGTTTTTGGAGCCGACACCTGCCATTGCGGAGCCGACTCTATTTCAGGCGCTGACTGTGTTAGCGACTTGGAGTCGACACCTCGCTTTGCGGGAGCCGACACCATGTGGTCTCGTTTTGACTTTTTTTAGGACAGAGTCGACACCTCTTCATTTCTATTCGATTCCAATCCTTTCCAAAACCTTCTCTATTTGTCCCAAAACCTAGAATCCCTCAAATTCATCCTCTCCTAGCATTTATGGCACCCAAACGCTATGCATCAGCCTTTGGAGTAACAATGACGATGGGAAGGATGGCAAGGCGTCCGGCGAGAGCCATCACCAAGCTCGTCTTCCACCTCATCATCCTTAACTCCAAGCGTGATTCCCAATCCACCTCCCCAGATCGATCTCTAGCCGGGAAGGTCATCACCATGAGAAGGAAGGTCGATTTTAGTTTCTTTGATACGGAAGGATTCACATTAGTTTCTTTGGACGTCCTACCTACCCAGCTCTAGTGAAAGATTTTTATCATAATTTGACCAGAGGAATGGAGGTATAGTCAGTATGTTAGGAGAACAAGGATTCACTTAACTTCGGAAATATTGAAAAATTTATTAGAAATTTTGATTGTTTGTTTGATAACTAATTCTCACAGTGAAAGAGGAGAAGCTTTATCTAGAATTCTTGGTAAGGATATGACATTTTGAAGAAGTTAGGGCAAACCAATTACCCTTGGAACTGAGGCTATTACACAATATTTGCAGTAGGATTCTATTTCCTAAAATTGAAAGATTTGAATATGTATCTGAGAGAGGCATTGTTGTTATGGATTGTGTTGTTACTGGTCAGCCCATAAACTTAGCTGGTATTATGATTGGTTATATGGCTGAGGCAAGTAGCAAGAAGAGATCAATCTTGCCTTATGGAATGATATTGACTATGGCCTTTCAAAGTCAAGGTGTAAACATTTTGGATAATGAGCCTACGAAGAATCTAAGACATAGACTACTACAACAGTGCTACTCAACACCGTATGGGATTCATGAAAGTTGGAGAGAAAAGGGCATGTAGATGAAAGGGCAGCTGATGTTGAGACTGCAGGTCCCTCAGAGGCAGGACCGTCTGTGAGGCACTCTTCACCAGGACCTAGTAGTTCAGCACCCCAGCAGCACCAGCCCTTACAACCTCTGCCCAAGTATCTTCTGAATTTTCTGAGAGACAAATAGAACAGCTTAAAGCCTTATTTGTAGATCATGAAGTCAAAATTAAGAATGAAATAGAAAGTCAACTCTTGGGGATAAGGCAGCTTTACTATTCTTTGGAAGAAAAAGTTAGTAAGATTGAGTCATCACTTAGTACATCTTCAGATGCCTTGAAGACAGACCTAAAGCTGATATTAGATAAAATCAAGGATATAAGAGGTGACTAAGACACTTACTTTAGATGTAATGTTGAACTTCAGAGAAGGTTACATCTGCTGCTTCATTGGTTGAAAAGATGTTGAATGATTTTATGAAGATTCAAGAAAATGGAATGGGGCAAATCTTAGCTGAACTTAAGAAAATTTTGAGATGATCCATTTCCAAGCCAAGCCAATTCAACACTTATCCAATCCAGTCAAATTCAAGCTTTCTTTAGATTTTTAGTTTGTAACTAGGACAAATGATGTATTTTGATGTAATGATGCATTTTGATGTAATGATGTAATTTGTAGTGACTAGTTTAACATTTTGTACTCAATGAATATTATATGAAGTCAATCTTGATACTTGAATTTTGAATTTTGAGTTATTCAATTCTAGCATTGATTTTGATTTAAGCAATATCTACCCTCTTCTTAACATTTTTGTTGATAACAAAAAAGAGGGAGAAAGAGTGTATGTATATGCATGGAACTTATATATGCATAGAACTTAAATGTTAAATGGAATTAATGTTAAATGGAATTAAAATATGCATGAGGAGAAAGAATGTATATGCATGGAATTTAAATAAACTTAAAATAGTTATAATATGCACATACATAGGGGGAGCTTAACTATGAATTTACTTATTTTGACAATTATGCATTAATTGATTATGCATATACTCAATGTTTTTGTCATCATAAAAAGAGGAAGATTGTTGACCCACTTATTGATTTTGATGATTAACAAAAGCTATGAGTATATTCCTTATGTTACTAATGAAGTTGACAAGTGTTTTAGGAATTTAGAAAGGTTAAATATTCAAATCTTGTATAAAAATGGGTTTGAATAAGTTTTTAATGGTATATGTCAAAGTTCAGAGTTTAGAGCCGACACTCGTAGTCATTAGAGCCGACTACAGAGCGTATCGAAACAATTTGATACTTTCAGCACGGTTTAGAGTCGACACATGGAAAGTTAGAGCCGACTCTAACATGAGATACAGTGAACTGTTTTTCTGCTTCAGAATTTAGAGTCGACACCTGCGAAATTAGAGCCGACTCTAACTTGAGAATAGAGACGTTTTTCGAAATACTGTTAGAGCCGACACCTAGAAAATTAGAGTCGACTCTAGCTCGCGATGTGTCGACACCACAGAACTCCAGAGCCGACTCTACGATGAACTTTTTCTTACTATTTTTGGAAACCCGACACCTTGAAAAGTTGGAGCCGACTCCAACCTGTCATAGTCGATTTCAAATTTGTCAGAATCAGCTCCAACGGTCATATTTTTTCACTTACTCTTTAACGGCTATATTTCTTTGGAACTAATCCAAGTACTCTCAACGGCTAGTTTGCATCAAAAGCATGGATTAAGAGAGATTATAAAAAGGGGTTTCGACTGTTCAAAACAGAGATGAGAAGAAAAAGAGAGAAATCAAGAAATTTCAAAGAGGAAAATCTCTGTGCCAAAGCCTAACTGTTGAAAAGAGATAGAAGAGAAATTCAAAAGCCTTCCAAGATCAAATTCGAAGGATTTCCATCAATTTGAAGAAAAAAGCAAGAGCCCTAGTTCTTTAACCTTCTCTTCACCAAGCTTTCTTCAAGTGCCTAAGCTCAAGCTTTGATAGTTCATTCAGAAGAGAAGAGGAAAAGAAAAAAAGAAGAAAAGCTCAACTTCAAATAGCTTCAAATCAGGCTCTTCTATTCTCATTTTACTTATATTGTTTATTTGCTCATTTGAAAGCTTTTAAATTGCTGTAAACATCTATTTGAGTTATTTGCTTTCTGATTCAATCAGGGGTATTAAATCAGTTGAGGTAGTTGACCTCGGGCAAGCTAAGATTAGCTTGTGTTAGGTTTTGTGCTGGTGAATCTGTGAAAACTGGCTGGGTTCGTTTTGACCCCGTTGTAAAACAATAAGTTCGAGTTGTGATCTTGCAAAATAACTCAGCTGTAATCAGGATGATTATAGTGTGGATCCAAGAGTTGCTTGGGAGTGGATGTAGGTGTAGATAACACCAAACCATTATAAACCTTTTGTGTTTGTCGTGCTTATCTCTCTCTTTTTATATTGTGCTCAGCATTCATAGCATCACTTCACTTGTGCACATTCTTCTTGAGGAATTAGTTTTAATTGTAAAATTTTTAAAGAACCCAATTCACCCCCTTTTCTTGGGTTGCCATCTGGGCCAACAGGAAGAAACTTATGGTTGAAAAGAGGGCTTGTATCAATAATTGTATGTTCGGTTTGGTGCTTGTTTTTGTTATTTATATCTCAAATTTTTTTGTACCCATCAATAAAATTATAAACATAAAGCTTTGCATCTGGCATTTGTTTTGAATTGTATTCTTATTATTTGATAATTCTGTGCGTTAATTACCTCATCTTGCTTGATTCACCATTTTGGTCTAACACATTTCTTTGCATATTGATTCACCATTTTGGTCTAACACATTCCTTGGCATATTGTGTCCAGGCCCTGATGGCCTATTTGAGAAGAAGCAGCACTCTGAGCACTAGGATATACGTTTGTTAAGAGGATTGTGTGTATTCAAGAATCTATGTTGGTTGATGAAATGATATGTGGAAATACTTGGTTTGAACCTATCTTCTAGTTTTTATTTCTTGAAAGCCCAATAGGTTTGCTGAACCTTCTTCTTGTATGAAAGATGCTGCTGTTTGATATTAATGATAATCTATACTCCCCGACAAATCATCTCCGGTTTAGTTGAGCTCCGTTGAATTTAGTTATGCTTGCCCTCAGTTATATGCGATCAGAATTGCTGGAATGAATGGTGCTAACCGGTTCTCTCTTTAGAGAGCACAATTTTTTTGCAGCTCATCTTTTATTATGGTAGTGAAATGAATCACTATAAATATATGCATTCCAGCCCACATTTATACTGCGTCGACGTTAGCCCGTGTCAATCTTTCTCGCTGAGGCGGATTGCTAAGTGGTTTTCAGCTGCCATCACAATTGTCCGTTGGAGCGGTAGCTTTATCAATTTGGCCGACCTTGTTTTTTTTGGTGCCTCCACCACATAAGCTACCCGCATCTAGAAGAATTAAACATGACAGCATCCAAAGACGAGTTCAAAGTTAAGTATGACATTAATTTGCACTGAGGCAGAGTATTGCGAAGTCTGACCGTTTGTTTTCAGCCGCCGTCACACTTCCAGTTGAGCGATATCTTTATCAATGTGGCCGACCATTTTTTGGGTGCCCCCACCACCCCATGTAAGCTAACCCGCATCCAGAGAGATTAAATATGACAGCATCCAAAGACAAGTCCAAAGTTAGGAATGACGTTAATTTTTGCACTGGCGTATTTATGGTTTCTTCAGGAGTGTAACATAAATCGGCTCAAAATTGGTTCCACTTGCTCTGATACGAATTAAAAAAAAAAAAAACATCTAAACGTTTCGCTTCACCGTCCAAAGTGTGGTGACCGATGAGTTGGTACGCAAGGCTAGTGTCATAGGTAACTTCGATCTGACTTAATTTCTCGAGCCAAAGTAACTTCGTGCAGCGCTAAACCCCTCAATCTAGTCAGCTTTTATCCATATCAAAATAAAAACTGAGTATAAGCACTCATATTATTGATTTCCTATATAATACAAATACACATAGACCCATCCCAAGGTCTATTGCCTTTCATTCTATCCGAAGGTTTACATACACATAGACCCATCACAAGTAATTTTGAAACCACCCTTCTCTTGAGAACAATATGACTTGATCAGCACATCACCAAGGCAGTTCTGAAAATCACCCCCAAATGCTTTATGTGAATCCCGCCAACTGCACGGCCCAGCCTTGGACCCATGTCCAAGGCTGTTATGAAAACCACCCCAACTACCTTGCGTGTCCACGAGTTCCTTGACATGCACCCATTCATGCCTTCAAATCTAGGCTCCGAGCCCGACTATACTTGTGCACGGTCTAAGGCAACCTTTGTCTGCAAATGACATTGCACGGCCATGGCATACCTGCGTTGCAGCCTTCTCCATGCCCGTCCTTGAGACTGGGGCATCCGACAGTCCCTCTCAATATACGGATGGGGCCTCAAGCCATCTACCATCCCAGGGTTCTCGAGATCTGAACAACATTGCAGACCGGCTCAGACCCTGCGCACGCCGACCTGCCTATCGCCACGTGCAGCCCTGCCCTGCGCAGCCCCTGCGCACATGCCAAGTGACCGCACTGCAACAACCTCGCGGCCCAGGCCACGGTGCCAACACTGCATGGCCTATGCTGTGCGGCCAAGGCCCTGCTTGGCCAATACTTTAGCGTCCCGCGCTATGCCAAACAGTCCGCACACCTAACGCCGCACTATCAATGCCTTGCACGACAAAAGCCCTGCTCGACTAAGGTCCTCCGCGGCCAAGGCTCAACTCGGCCAAGGCCTTTCATGATCAACGCCGCGCAGCCCACTTCGCATGACGCTGCACACAGCCTCGCCTGCACCGCGCCATTCTGAATAGCCCTTTGCGGCCCCATAACGTGGGGAAATTCTATTCGCGCCCACCAAATACCTCTCAGCACCCGCATTTAAAAAAAAAAAAATTTACTAAGTACACCCACATTGTTACTACACCCACCCATATTTTCTTAATCCCTAAACTACCCTCACACCCTTTCACCCCTCAATAATACTCAGCACACCACAAGCCGCGCCGCCCTCCCCCCCCTCCCGCCCTCCACCATTGTTCCCGGCGGAGCTCCTCCTCCCACCCTCCCGGCGAATCCCGGCGGAGCGGATCTCCGGCGGAGCTCCTCCTCCACCCTCCTTCCCGGCGGTTCTCCGGCGAGGTAAGTCTCTTTTTTTTTTTTTTTTTACTTACCGGCATGGGAGGTACCGGCGGAGCTCCCATGCCGGCGGCGGCCCGGCATGAGAACGAGGAAGGGAGCCGGCGGGCCGCCGGCTCCCTTCCCGTTAAGCAATTTTTTTTTTTTTTTTTTGTTTTTGGGCCGCCGGCTCCCTTCCCGTTAAGAAAATTTTTTTTTTTGTTTTTGTGAGTGCCGGCGGCATTCCCGCCGGGAGCTCCCTCTCCGGCGGGTTGTCCCGGCATGGGAGCTCCCATGCCGGCGGCGGCCCGGCATGAGAACGAGGAAGGGAGCCGGCGGCCCGCCGTCTCCCTTCCCCGTTAAGCAATTAATTTTTTTTTTTTTTTTTTGTGAGAGCCGGCGGCATTCCCGCCCGGTGCTCCCTCTCCGGCGGGTTATCCGGCATGGGAGGCATGGGAGCTCCCAGATCGTTAACAGTAAATTTATTAACCCACTTGCACATAACACTACTGAATTTTGGTAATTGCACTTATTGGCTTGGCAATTGCACTTATTGGCTTCTCATTCTTGATCAATTTAGTCTTATAATTCATAAATGTAAATCTGAATATTTTGTTCAGTTTCATCATATAACTTGTCTACTTGAATTGCATTTTGATTGACGTATATGCTGATACTCAGTTTCAGATATGGATGCTGGTTCCTCGCGATTTAGACCCACGGCGTCAGCCAGAAGACGTCGTGCCGGTCATGCTGAGGCCGAGGTTCCTGCTGCACCATCGCCCCCTGCTGAGGCCGTAGACGAGGACATGCCCGCTATGGACGTTGAGGGTGAAGCTGTCGGGCCATGTCCAGGAGGTCCAGAGGATGAGTCTGTCCTGAGTAGTTTCAGGACACATATAGCAGCCTCGATCTGGAGGCAACAGGTATTATTTAATTGCTATTGCATTTTACTTTCTTTAATGTATCATTACGATGCTGTGATATAAATATATTATTAATGGCATTTATATTACAGGAACGGGCTCCACTGAAGTGCATGAACCATGCTGCCAAGGTAGCTGAATGGCAGTGGTGGGAATCAAGGCAACCAAATAGGAAGTTCAGGGCAATCATAGAGCAGTCGGGCCTTATAGATCTAGTGCACTCCTCTTATCGGTTCACCGATAAGATTCTTGTCTCCGGCTTTGTAGAGAGATGGCAGCCCGAGACGAACACCTTCCATCTACCCTGTGGCGAGATGACTATTACATTGGACGATGTAGCCGCCATCTTAGGGATTACTGTCACGGGTTCCTCAGTGTCATGTGAGAGGATGAGCGATCGGGAAGCTGAGGACATCCTCGTTGAGCTATTGGGTGTGTCAGATACAGATGCGCGTCAGGAGGTTCTATCTGTACGTGGTCAGTCTGTTAGGTTAGAGTGGCTGAAGAGTCATTTTCACACTGTATCTGATAGAGATAGTCATCACAGGATAGAGTGTGCAGCGCGGGGGTATTTGCTATTTTTGATAGGGTGCACACTCTTTGTTGATAAAAGTGGAACGAGGGTGCCTATAGCTTATCTTGCTCTATTTAGGGATTTGGATAGAGTGAGATCATATTCCTGGGGTGCCGCTGCTTTGACTTTCTTGTACCGTCAGCTGGGGATTGCGTCTAGGGCATCAGTTAGACAGATCAGTGGATACATGACGCTGCTCCAGGCTTGGATTTATGAGCATTTTCCGGATCTCACTCCTCATCCATCCCTTGATTATACTGATGCGAGGCCCCGCGTGCAGCGTTGGCATCCTGGCACTCCATCACGTACCTCGATGGACCATTTAGTTGTTCTTCGTGAGTCATTGGATGTTTTGAGGGCCGATCAGGTATGTACCATGATGTGTCGCTTGTATATTTAAGTTTTTTTAATTTGCTATATATGACCTAGCTGGGTATTGTTTATATGTTGCAGGTCATTTGGGATCCCCATCGTCATCAGCGAGCTGATCGTCCGTTCCTAGACATTGCATTCTTCAGTGGATGCCTAAAGTGTATGGATGTCGTAGAACCCTATCATCCTGAAAGGGTTCTACGACAGTTTGGTCGGATACAGACGATCCCTCGCGCGCCACTAGCCCCTGCGCGAGCCAGTAGAGGACCGACAGCAGGATCGTACCGTATTGCATATGTCTTCTTGGATCAGTTATGGGAGGAGTGGGAGGATCACGTACTGAGCCAACGTCGTAGGAGCCATCCGGTGGTCCGACCATCGGACTGTGTTCCAGGATATATGGATTGGTATTCTCGTATCACGCACTTGGTTGTCCACCCCCCAGAGAGCCGATCCAGCATATATGATCGTGCACGAACTGAAGATGTTGATGTTGATCTTGACGTTTACCGGCGGCGCTGTGAGGATGCCATCAGCATTTGTACCAACACTCTAAATATGGGTCGGGTGGAGCTTGCATCATTTGGGACCGACTACATGTACGATGTTATGTCGCATATGGCTGATGTTCTGCAGGGTCAGCACATCTCGACTGTTGAGCCTGATGTGCCTGGACCTAGTCATGCGACACCTGATGTGCCTGGACCCAGTCATGCACGACCTGATGTTCCTGGATCTAGTCGGGCACCCACACAGCAGTATAGGCGTCGACGACGACGGGCTGGGGATTGATTGGGATGGGATTTGTATTACTTTTGCTTGTTACAAAGTCAATATTTTGTTATATGTAACATTCAAAGCAAATGAAATGAAATGAAAGTTTCAATTCCAAATTTTTTATCTTATTTACAAACATTTCATCCCTTGCCATTCCGTTTCATCCGTGCCATCCCGTGCCGGTACGTGCCGGGCCATCTGGTGCTAACACCGCACAATTATCGCGCAAATCACATTGATTATATCTAAAATATAATGACATTTGTTATTGAAAAATATCAAAGGCCAATCAAAGGCGTGCCGTGCCAATGAAACGCTTGCCGGGCCAATATTACGCCTGGGCCATCAATTGCTACCCCGTGTCGATCTGCGCACCAGATGGCTCGGGACCCATATCCTCCTCGACATTCCACTCAACCACAAAGCCCCGTGCCGGGCCGTGCCGGCCCGTGCCGGTGGCGTGCCAAATTTTATTAAAGATTTTTGAAATAACTCAATAAATCACTCATTTTAAAATTGGTTGAAAATATAATTTGAGTACCCTCTTGCCTGCGCACCCGACGGCCCGGGGACCATATCCTCGGACCCATTCCACACAACCAAATAGCCGCGTGCCGAATTAACCTCCGTTCGGTCTGACAGAGCCGAACAGAGGCAAACTGTTCGGCCCTGTGTGGCCGAACGAATTGCCTCTGTTCGGCCCAGTGTGGCCGAACAGAGGCAATTTGTTCGGCCACACAGGGCCGAACACGGTTATTCAGGGTAAAGGCCTTTGTTCGGCCCTGTGTGGCCGAACAAATTGCCTCTGTTCGGCGACACTGGGCCGAACAGAGGCAATTTGTTCGGCCACACAGGGCCGAACATTTTGCCTCTGTTCGGCTCTGTCAGACCGAACGGAGGTTAATTCGGCACGCGGCTATTTGGTTGTGTGGAATGGGTCCGAGGATATGGTCCCCGGGCCGTCGGGTGCGCAGACAAGAGGGTACTCAAATTATATTTTCAACCAATTGTAAAATGAGTTATTTATTGAGTTATTTCAAAATCTTTAATAAAATTTGGCACGCCACCGGCACGGGCCGGCACGGCCCGGCACGGGGCTTTGTGGTTGAGTGGAATGTCGAGGAGGATATGGGTCCCGGGCCATCTGGTGCGCAGATCGACACGGGGCAGCAATTGATGGCCCAGGCGAAATATTGGCCCGGCAAGCGTTTCATTGGCACGGCCCGGCACGGGATGGCACGAATGGAACGGGATGGCACGGGACGGAATGTTTGACATTGATCGAAGTGTATACAAACAATTTGCACACATAAGAAGATAAAAAAAATGATATTCAAAACTTTCATTTCATTTCAATTGCATTGAATGTTACATAAACAAAATGTTGACTTTGTAACAACCAATGCACTCTACAACTCAACAGTCTCGCTAAGTATTACATCGGACGATATATTTTCTCTGAACTGTTGAATCCTAGATTCATAAGAATTGGCCCATCCGGAAGCACAAGGTAAATGGTATTTTAACCAGTTGGTTGCTATTGGCGGTACTGGATGACCCGGCAACAAGAAAACCTACAAAGAGTAATCAAGTTTAAAAAATCGTCAAGAATAACAGCAATGTCTTAAATTTAATACCTCAACAAAGAGTAATATATTTAATACCTCAACAAAATGGTTGCTATTAACGAAAGCCACTGCAATGTCTTTACGGGATACAAGAGGAAGAGGCACCGATCTGAGCGGTAAGAAAGTCAGACATTGTTGCAAGGAGAGGTGGTACAGGACAACATTGTAGCATGATGCTATAAGATGCCCCATATCTGGCATGGTCATCCACCGGTCATATGGCGGACAATCCTCAAAATATGATAATGCATGAGCGATCTCGTCAACCCTCCCCTCGACAGCATACAATGCGCGATAGTGCTCTATATGACAGTTCAACTCATGTAATAAATCCCTCCTGACACGTGGCCAATCTTCCTCTCCGAAGCCAAGTAAGTCAGCAATAGCTCGGAATCCACAATTGCCATCAGCTTTGACATCCTTGATGTGCTGGATGAATGCCCTCAGCCCGTCTGGAAGTTGATTAATATAGATCATTGGCTTATGTGACCGGATTCGTTGACGAATAACCTACAAATTGTATTGAATGATATGAATTATATAAAATATAACGATAAGCTATATTAAAGAAAAGCTTCGTACCTTCTTCTTTGGCTGCACCTTCTGCATCTGCATCCTTGGGATCCCTAAAATATTTTGCTGCGAACCAGGTGAATAACTATCCTGTCCAGATAGAACCAACTCAAATGCGGAAGGGTCACGGCGAGTAGAAGTATCAACCTCCAATGAAGCCCGCCCACGTATACCGATCTTCCTTTTCGCAGGTTCTTCAAGAGATGTACTATCAGGACTTGCAATCTCTCTTAATTTCTTTAACATTTGCAATTGAGATGCCCCATCTAACTGCTCAAATTTCTCGGCAATTATATTCAACTCTGGTTTACAGGTCAACTTCACACTTTGCACATTTTTAGCAGGCTGCATATCAAGTTTCGTCCAATGAGGATCTATGCAGTCGAGGGGAATAGGCTGACCTTTCATCCTATACCGCAAAATCTCATGAGCACATGGTAAGCCATGTGTGCGTCGAATAGCACACCCACAAGCTGATTCATGAATCTCAGCTGAATTGGCCCGATTCGATTGGGCAAGGATATGATTTAATGCACATATAGATATGAATCCTCGCAGTTCTTTGAATTCAGCAGGCTTAAAGTTGTGTTGCACGACCGTCAAACTCTTCTCGAATGAGGCTTTAATGTCGCTGTGCTGTAGCTCAATCAAACTATTTATTTTTGTCCAAGAAGACTCGAAAGTACCTTGGCTTGAACCAAGCTGTCTTTTAAGCCTTGCATGTGCACTTTCAGCCCTAGTAAAGTAAGAAAATTAGATCAAAGTTATATATCAAAGATAAAAATATAATATATGAATTGCTAAGGGAAATCTTTTTCTTGAAATACCTATTTGTTGTCACATTCCCGTAGTGCCTATAATTGTCCGTCCATGCTGAGACAAATCTTTCCCTGTATTTGCTCAACCAGGTATCTGATACATATCGCAAGGCATCTGGATACGAACTGAAATCTCTCTGAAGTGCACTCCAACGAACATTATAGTCATCTTCTGTGGCTGACAGGACCAGTATATTCCAACTCATTATAAACATATCCCATTTCTCCTTTGTTTCAAATAATCTTTTGCATTGAGCCAGAACATTCCTACTAATATGCCATCTACATAACATATGTGAAGATGTAGGAAATACCCTCTTAATTGCATTCAATAGAGCCAAATCTCTATCTGTGATTATCACCTCAGGCAAAACATCAGCATCCATGACACTGCGCAATCTATCTAATGCCCATGTATAGTTATTTTCCCGCTCAGAGTCCATGTATGCAAAAGCAACAGAAAATGTGAGATTAGTTGATGTCACCCCCACAATCTCTAACAGAGGAAGACGATATCTATTCGTCTTGTATGTGCAATCCATAATCAATACACGAGGAAATGCACGTAACAAATCTATACATCCAGGGTGTGCCCAAAACAAGTCACGCACCACGTCAGTACTACCGCAACTCCTATGCCACTCAATATATTTAGCATCGGCTAATTGACCAAGAAGATGTTGCATCTGTGATCTCCCTGCTTTCTCTAAAACCTTACACCTCTGGCGTGCATTGTAGATCGTCTTCATTGTCGTAACATTGTGGGCATCTCTTTGCTTCAATGTGGACAATATATCCTTTGGCCGAACCAAAGTTTTCGACATATCCTCTAACAATGAAGTCTCCTCCCTAGATAATCTTCCAGCATATGAGTGTCCCTCGAAATGCTTCGCAGACGGATGATTGTGCACTCCACAAATAACCTCCAAAATCCAATCATCCCCAGTGTCCAATTTCCTTCCTCTTAATAAAAATGGGCATCCACACTTCTTTGTACCACTAGCCCTCTTCTTTGATCCCTTTTCCTTTTCCTTTCCGCTTGTGCATTTGTGCTTACCGCTCCTTTCGCAACCTAACTTGATTCTTGGTTTCCTAACATTGCTTCCCGAATCAGATGTTTTAATTACAATAACTAATCCATTCCTCCTCCCAGCTTCCCGACACCAACTACACAATTCTTCTCTACTCTTGAATATCTACACAATAAATAAGTATAGTTTAGCAAGTATAGTATACAATTAAAACAAGTCAGCAACAATTGCAATCAAAATTATCTTACTTCGTAAGTTGTAAATTCATTTGTGTAATCCATAACACAATCTGAGCCAATTTTGCTTGATTCGGTTGACGCATCATCCTACAAGGATAAAATATTATGTTAAATTTATATTTGGAACATAATGGTTTCGTTCAGCTAAGAATGGCCCAACGGAATAGATTTGTTCGGCCAGAGCTGGCCGAACGGAATAGTTTTGTTCGGCCAGGGCTGGCCGAACACAAACAATATGTTCGGCCTACCAGGGCCGAACAGAATGCATCTGTTCGGCCAGGTTAAGCCGAACATATTGTTTATGTTCGGCCAGCCCTGGCCGAACAAAACTATTCCGTTCGGCCCTGGTAGGCCGAACGGAACGCGTTCCGGGAAAAAAAAAAAAGACGATTCAGATTTCAAAAACGAACCTTATCGTCACCGTCGCCTTCCCAGATTACTAGTTGCTTCTCCATTGTTGAAATGAGAGCTTTAAACCTTGTCTAGACCCTGATTTCAGAGACAATCGTTGAGAGAGGGAGGAGGAAGGGAGATGGCTGTGCCTGGGAGAAAAGTTTGAAATGAAATCAGGGGTTTTGATCATGTGGGTGTAGATAGAAATAAGCAAGGGTAGATAAGTAATTACATCTTAGGGTATTTTAGGTATTTAAATTTTATGTAAGTGTGGGTGTGGAGAGTAATCGTTGGGGTGCCAATAGAACGACTCCTGGCTGTGACAGCTAGCTTGCTGTCCATGTGAACTCTTCATGCCAGACGGTCTTACACCAGTGTTATGGATAGGGACCTTTCTTTATATCTGGGGAATCAAGGCTGTGACAAATTATAGATAGGGCCCTTTCTATAGATCTGGGGAATCAAAGTTGGAACAACTAATTGGAGATTGGGCAGGAAAGAACATGACTAAGCTTTTGGACGCCCGATGCCTTGCCTTGCGAAAGAGCAAGTTTAGCACTGATGATGTCTTGCCATCAAGGCAACGCATGATAATTTAGGTGTAATGCATACATAGGTGTCGATCTCCATCTTGTCGGGAGGAGATTATTCAACAATCAACCCCGTCCCAACTTGCAGCAACGTATCACCTCATTCTTTATATTATAGCAGAATTCAAACAATAAAGACTAGTTGGTTGAAAAAATTAGCTCACCATCGCATTCAGTTCATAACCAGTGTTTTCAATGCAAAATAAAGGGGAAGCGTACCAGAGATCCTAGATATTTCTTTACAAGGCTAAGCAAACAGAAGCATTTTTCCTTTTTTTTTTTTTTTTCTTTTTTTGATCATAGCAGACTTAAGTTTTGACAACACGAAACCTTCTGCCTCTCAATTCTCACAGGCACCGCTAGCTCCGAGTACTTGTCAACAACCAGTTGTAGTCATGGACAAGCTGATGCTTTGTAAGCCGATGGCACCAATATTGACGCCTAACATGCCGAATGGTTACAAAAATATGGAATTCTTTTAGCAAACATAAATGAGAAGCAGAATATGGCTGGAAACTTAGCTATTAATGTGATCAAAAAAATATGAACATAACCAGAATAGGCTACGAAATTAGGAGGGTTAGGAGTTCGGGTCTCTTCATCCAAACCCTATTAAGTTCACGTGTCCAGAAGAAAAGAGTTCAAAGTATATACTGGAATTGCAAAAGCAAAGAAAGAAACAATCCAAACAAGTCAGGCCTTGGTTCTTTATGTAGTAAAACTACTCTTTGAACACTTCAGATTCCATCATCCATGCATCTAGGTGATGGGCATGCTTAGCATGTAGCCATGGATATTATCAGGGAAGTCACCGTGCAAAAGCCCACAGGTTACCTGAGGAAGAAAAAATAAAGATAACAAGGCCACATTACTAAGCTCTCTAACTTTCATATCCAAAGCACAAACCTTTCACATCCTGAAATCATCATCATTCTGCAGCTTCATCTGCCATGCTCTTTAATTCATTTTGCATGTCAGGCAAGGTTGACAGATCTACACGAGCATCTCTCTCTCTTTCCATGACCATTTTATGTGAAGAAACAATGGATTCACTCTGAATTGCATCTCCATTGTCATTTGTACCCAAGAACACAGAGGAGTGCTCTCCATCATCCTCTTGCCCAGCCTGCCCTTCTGTCACCACATTTCTCAAGTTGGCCTTATCTTCCTTGGAGGTTTCCATCTCAATGGTAATGTTGTGGTTCTGAACTGAATCCCAACCAACAGTTTCATTCTGGAAAGGCACACTGTTAGCAACAGGATCAATCACTGTTGAGTTAGCATGTGTTTCTGTTTGATTGCTTATTACAGCTGTTGTTAAACCGGTCTGTACTTCAGTAAGATTGTTAGTTATAGATGCTGTCGTAGAGTTGGCGTGCGGTTCTATCTGATTGCTGGTTAGTTTCTCAATAACAGCCTCATTCATGGTTGGATGATCATTTGATTCATTCCGGTTGGTCTCATTCCCTGCCAAAACAACACCAGTAACATTATCCTTGGAAACATCTAATCTACCAACACTGGAATCACCATTACCCTTGGAACCATCATCTGCACCATCAGCCATATCATCTGTGTCCACATCTTTCTCCTCTCTGTTTTCCACTACTTCCCCACCTGCATCGCCATCTTCATTTCAGAATTTTTTGATTGATTTTCTCGGTGCACGGCACTGGATACATCATCTCTTCTATAACTTTCTTCACGTGCCCTGTGAGAAGAATCTTCTTCAGGGTCTTGGTCTCCAACTGTTCTCCTTCATCGCCCTGACCATCCTTGTCTTCTTCATTGGTTAAATCTTCTTCATTCTCAGCTTCCTCATCAGCCCTCTCTTGATCCTCTTGCTCATCAGCTCTCTCTTGATCTTGCTCGTCTATCTCATCATCTCCATCTCCTCTGGCTTCTTCATCCTCCAATGATTGTCTGGTTTCCTGATCTTGCTCTTCTTCTTCAACTTCTTCACTGTCTTCTTTGTCATGGGTCTCATTCCCAGAAATGTTCTCCTCTATATGAAGGTGATCCTTGCTCTCATCTAACTTGTCCCAAGTCTTCAAGTTCCCCTCCTCTAATGCCCTTTTCTTATCATAAGAATGCTTCAACTGGTAAAGCAACCACAAGCAAACAGCAGCCAAGAGGCACAATTGAAGAACATTTTTCACTTTGTATCCCTTGCCCCTCTGGTTCCTACTGGATACCTGCCTCATCATTGTGACTCTCTCCTGTGAATCTACTCCAAACTCCTTCCCCAACCCAATATTGTCAAACTACTCACTCTGAACTATCTCCTCCACACAATATCAGAGCCAATCAGACCACAAAAAGCCAAACTCTTAATCGCTATGGCACCTTTTTTTTGTTTATCTGTGTCAATGCGACCAAAGGAAAAAAAAAAAAAAAAATCAGGTACTGTTTTTTTTTTTTTTTTGGGGTCATATTTAGAGTTGATCAAGAGAAGAATAGCATGATCGATTAAATAAAAATACTACAACTGAAATTACTATGACGAACATAAATGGAAATTTTCAGAAAAGCACAGCAAGCGAAACAAACTAGAATTAAAATCACAGACTTCTCCGCACAACAAATTCCTCGAAATAGTAGGAATAATTTAATTAGTTAATGCTATACACATGAAAACCCTAATCATCCAAACCTGTTCTGAATCCAGACTGGGAACGACGCCATCAAACCAGTTCTAAACTAAAATCCTCACAACAATCAAAGAAGCAAAGCACATGGTACCCTTCCTTCCCAAGCAACAAAAAAGAACAAGACAAGGGAAAGGAAAAAAAAAAAAAAAAGGAAAACCCTACCCCTTTTCCCCCAAAACCCACCCTTAGTCCCACTAAAAGCACATCAAAATCCCATCCTTTTCAACTCAACAAGCGATCTCAAATCCCAGAACCCTATTTGAAGCAAGTAACAGTAAAATAAAAACAAAAACAAAAACTCAAGAAACCAAAGAATCCATCTCCAAAGAATCAAAAGGCTCGCAAAAAAAAAAAACAGAGAAATGCTCTAATCACCAGCGAAAGCAGATGGAAAGAGAGATACCTCAAGGAGAGCGGCTCCCTTCTAGGGTTTGCACGGGAGAGGCCAAAAAGGGATTTCTCCGCTCGTCTTGCAGTGAGACGCACGGCGTGGCGTTCACTTCAGATAGATAGCGCGTGAGAGACAGTGACATAGATAGACGAGAAAATGCGGGGTTTAAGGATTTGCGATTTATATTTAGTAGGAACCATGATTGAAACCCTTGAGAGAGCGAATAATAAAATAACATAAAATAAAATAAAGACTCTCCTTTGGTGGTGGGTCACAATGTTTTGCTGAATGAGGGCTCATCCAGTCATGCCATACGGACGTTCCAGCTGCTGTCACCTGTCAGTTCCCACGCTTTGATGATGCTATGCCCCATGGGCACTTAACCATTAGAAATTTGTCACCCATCTTGATCATAGGAATTCCCTAAGACTAATTCCAAACTAGTTAGCACGAATCGATCCTAATCGTTAGCAAGTTTAAGTTCTCATCCAAACCAACTAATCTAATCTAACTTGATGCATGTGCTAAAAGTCTTTGAGATGTAACAATGATTATTCAATGCAAGCAACTACATCTCAAGCTACCTGGAGCACAGACTAAGTTGGGCCAAATAGTTTTAAGGAGAAATTTGATGGATTGGAGATGGGCAATTTAATTTTTTGGGTGTTTGATAGAAAAACATTATTCATGAATAATGTACGAAATAGAGTTTGTCCCTATTATTCTTAGGAATATTCCTTGGCTATTTCATTGATCATATTAAATGTAAAAAGTAAATCCATATGATAATTTTTTTTTACTCTTATTTGAAGGGATAACCAGCTATCCTATTTTTTTAGAAAATAAATTGAGAGGATATCCATGATTAACATGTCCCTTTATTAATTTATTTTCAGCTATTCCTTATAATTATGGCTTTTGAAATAAAAGGAGATATTCCTTAAATATCTCTCTTATCCTTATTTTAAATACTATCTTAGTCTTTATAAAGATTTAGAGGTAGATCTACGACATGCCAAAATTTTTATGGATTACGTGATCTAGCAATCTTAGAAAGATCAATGATTTCTCAATCAGTTTACTTGTCCCTCCTTCCCTTTTATTTTTTTATGCTAATGTGAATTTCTTTGCACGTGAGCTTATATTGAGATATTTTTCAGAATGAATGATGCGCGTGGTCAGGAGAATTTGAGATATTTTTCAGAATCTTTTACTTTGAACCATGGTTGTCGTATTCGATCCGAACATTGACTCAGCCAAGGGTTAAAGGGCAACCGTTGGGTTACTTGTTAAATCATCGTTTAATTATTTTAATATAAAAATATATTTATATTAATAAAAATTAATTTTTTAAAAAATTTAAGATTAATATGATAATAAAATTTGTAATCATTCGGTGCGAAGTGGATTGATTGTTCATGATTGAACTGAATGAATTGATCAAATTATTATGAGCCATTTATGCATTCAATTTTATGTTAGAACAAAACCAATATGATCTTTAGGTTCCGATTTAACTGGTTCAGTAGTGAATCGGTTCGAGTCTGATAATTATGCTTTGAACAACTTGACAAGGGTACCCAACGTGACCGCCGCACGTTTCATCGATGAATAAATGAATATAGCTCATGTTCTTCTTCTCTATATTAAAAAAACAATATAAGTTCAAGAGAGTATATTCCAACACTATGAAAATTGAAAGGAGCTGGGCTTTCTTGGTCATTGTCCTTTGGATAGGATGCGGTACTGGCCAACTTGGCCCATCATGATATCTCTTCTCCACCCTTTTATAATCTTTTCCTGATTCCTTGCGGTAGAGTTAAACTTTAAGATCTGATGGTTGCAGTGGATATGTGATTGGGTGTTGGGTGGAGCAGGAATTAAATCTTGAATAAGAATGGAAATAATAATGCCTTGAAAGACCAATGTCTTAATGGTACAGGGATGTTGTTGGTTTTGAACTATTTAAACTTTCACTGATCAAAAGGCCATGCTACAGAAAGAGGTGGGACTAAACACGTTCGGGCTCTAGCTAGCTATTTTGATTGGTTGACCACCACTCAAACAATTGAATGGTTGAAGTGTCTTGGCGTCGACTGGAGAACTGCATGAGCTACTACCACACCATTGCTAGATTCAATGATGGTTGAGTGGGGACATTTTTATCACCAACGTCAATATTAATATCGGTATTTTTATGATCCAAAAAAACCCTCTACATCATCGTCATCATCAAGTAAAATCTTTGGTCATATCAATATTATTAACATCTGATGATGCCGAATCACTTTCTTTAAGCACAGGATAAACGGACGTCCTCTCGCCGGACTTCTGCAAGAAAAGTCCTCGAAGACCGGATGCTCGGTGGGACCCTTCGACGCTCAAGTTAGTCACTCGGAACAGACGAGACCTGTCTAGCCGAAGCAAGCTAGACAGTTAGGGCTTAACTAGTAGGAAGAAGCTAGAAAAATCAGAGTTCTTTGATCCTTACTTACAGTGAAAGCGTATGCTTTTATACCTATTTGAAGATACACCCTTTCATTCTAGAAGATTGCTGATTTCAAGGTGCCCCGTTCAATAACGGACAAAAGATGAGGCTGACAGTGACAGATTGCACTGTCACCGTGCATGTCGGAGGTATCCTGCATCACCTGTCGGTACAGCCTCACAGGTGTCTGGCATCTGTGGTTATGCCTGGTGCGCGCCATCGCCGAATGTGACCGCACACAGTTGCGGGCAGGTGGTGGACCGTACGTTGTAACGGGTATGGTCATGCACAGTGACAGACACACGAGGGACCATACGCCGTTATGAGGTATGGCCACACCTGCTATGGATGTGTGGCGGATTATGTGGCATGCCAGGTGGCCCGGGGCGGGCCGGATCATGCATCAGCACTGTTCATGCAGCTCGAGACCGAGGGGGTCTTGGGGGTTGAGATACTGTTCATAAGGCCTGAGAGCTGTGGCTTGAGGCCGAGGGTGGAACTCGAGGCCAAGCACTGTTCATGCAGCCCAAGACCAAGGGGGTCTCGGGGGTTGAGATACTGTTCATAAGGCCCGGGAGCTGTGGCTCGAGGCCGAGGGTGGAACTCGAGGCCAAGCACTGTTTACGCAGCCTGAGACCGAGGGGTCTCGGGGGTTGAGATACTGTTCATAAGGCCCGAGAGCTGTGGCTTGAGGCCGAGGGTGAAACTCGAGGCCAAGCACTGTTCACGCAGCCCGAGACTGAGGGGGTCTCGGGGGTTGAGATACTGTTCATAAGGCCCGGGAGCTGTGGCTTGAGGCCGAGGGTGGAACTCGAGGCCAAGCACTGTTCACGCAGCCCGAGACCGAGGGGGTCTGAGGGTTGAGATACTGTTCATAAGGCCCAGGAGCTGCTTGAGCTGAGGGTGGAACTCGAGGCCAAGCACTGTTCATGCAGCCCGAGACCGAGGGGGTCTCGGGGGTTGAGATACTGTTCATAAGGCCCGGGAGCTATGGCTTGAGGCCGAGGGTGGAACTCGAGGCCAAGCACTGTTCATGCAGCCCAAGACCGAGAGAGAGCTCAGGAGGCCGAGAGGGCCTCCGTCAGTCGCCGTTATCGTTTATTCTGACGGCGTTGGATCAGCCATATCAGATGCCCCCTTACCCCTGAGACGGAGTGGGCCCTCCCAGCAAGGCGAAAAGGGTGTCACCTCCCAAGTGGCTGATCCCCATCCTTTGCGAACCGCCCCGGACATGTGTCTCTGGGCGCTGCAATGACTTTACGGGCGTTATGGGGGATGTGAAAGGGCGGCCATTACCGTCCACCCGATCTGCGGCGATCATCCTCGAGGCAAGGTTGATCCTTTGAAGTCCGTGAGGAAAGTAGCGCCATCATTGCCCATCATAACGATGACATCAGCGGCATCCCATCGTTGGCCGAAGCAGATCGTATCACGCCGAGCGATCATTGAGGCAGCCCAGCCTACGGTGAGAGTCCACGTGGCCGACGAGACAAGGGGATAATTCAAAACTCAATAAAACTTGGGTGGGGGGTTGAATCTGGCCATACTGCTCCTGCCATCGTTGTCTTCTTCCTCTGATTCCCTGATTTTCCGCCTCCTGGCCTTCCCTGCAACCTGAGAGCCCGCGCATGCCATTTTCTTCCCCAGTCAGCTTTTCGTCTCTTCTAGACCTCTCTGTTCCTTCTTCCAACAATGAGTTCCCAGTCCTGGACCTCGGAGGATGATTCAGAGGATCGTCCTTCTCCCAAGAGGCTCATGCTTCTCCTTCTTCTCCCCCTTCTCCTTCACCTCCTCCTGAGTGGTCCTCTGATTCGAAGGACCGCATCCCTCTGGCCCGGCGGTGGGTCGCCCCGAAGGCTACTGCAGGGAGGCGCCCGACGGCGGCTGGCATGGCCCCATTGAGGAGACGTCAGGCGGAGGCCGGCACCTCCTCGAGGGTGGGGGCGGAATCCCTGGAAGGGGTTGCCTTCACGGTGACAGGCCAGGATTTGATGAACATCTGGGCCCGTTACCAAATCCTTCGGGATGTCGGGCTCTATCTCCCGACCCCCGACGATAGAGTGATCTCATCTCGACCGGCCGAGTGGCCATTTACGAAATTTCCCTGAGGGTGGGCCTCCGCTTACCCCTTCCTCCATTTTTCGTAAACCTCCTTGACTATTACTCTTGACCCCTTCTCAGTTGGTCCCGAACTCCCTTCGGGTCGTTAGCGCCTTCGTCGTCCTCTGCCATCATCTCCACATTACCCCTCGAGTCTCTCTCTTTCGCTCTTTCTACATCCTCCGAGCTCAGAAAGGTTGGTGGCTGTTTCAGCCCCGACCGGTCGAGTCCTTAAGCTTCTTCTTCCTACCTCCATCAAGGGATGGAAATCCCAATTTTTCTTTACCAATCTTGACCAAGTTAAGCCCCGGTGGGGGGGACCCCGACCTTCGAGGTAACATGAATTCCACTGTCCATCCAGAGACAAGGAAGCGTTGGGGCAGCTGTTGGCTACCGACATCCCTCGGTACAACCTGCTTCTAACAGAGAAAAACCTCCAGTCGGCGGGTCTCATCTCCCACCGCGGTAAGTCTCCCTCATACTTAGTCAAAGTCTTCCTGTGTTTTTTTTTTTTTGCTAACACCGGCCGATGTTGCACAGCTATGAAGGTCCCGACCCGCAGACTCATGAAGGCCGCTGCCAAGAGGAGGGCCCAAGAGGGGCCGAGTGAGGGGCAGCAAGCACCGGCCCCGAAACGCCCGACAGCGCGGGTGCCCGAGCCACCTGCACCGCAAGAGCCTCCGGCCGTCCCGGAGGTCGATCTGATGGTCGACACCCCGCCTAAAAGGGAGCCAGCCAGAGGAGCCGGCGATAGCGGAGGAACCCCCTGCTCCTCGCAGACCAGTCCCCACCGAGGTAACAAGGAGCTGGGGTGAGGGACCATCGGGGGCTGCAAGTCCGCCCCCGGAGCAGACACCGGCAAGCAGCCCTCCATGCGCCGAATCCGAAACCGCCGAGGCTGCTGGAGGAAATGGAGCCAGGCCAAGGCTGCATCAGGACTCCATTTTGGATGATGGACGCTGGGCAGAGCGCTCATCTCATCAATCTTCGTACCTGAAGTTCAGGAAGAATTTAGCCATTTGAAGGCGGCCACGTTCTTCCGAGAGTCATACGCGGCCCTGATCAAAGTAAGTAGACTCGCAGCTTCCTGCTTTTAGATTTCCCTTTTATTCTCCTCTCTCTTTTTGACATGAGGCCTGCATGCAGATTGCGAATTCCTTGGCTGCTACAAGGGAGGTCATCTATGGGGGAAAGACCCTCATGCGGGAGGCCCAGAGAGAGGCCGAGGAGGCTCGCGCTCGAGCGGAGGCAGTCGAGAGGGCCTTGGAATCGGCCAGGACTGCCCGGGCCGATGAGATAAAGGCAGCCGAGAGCCGAGCGAAGTTGAGACCAACCGTTTGCGGGTGGCTCTCAGCCAGCTGATGGAGGCCGAAAGCGCTGTTGCGGCCAGGACCTGCATATTTTAGAGTTGGCCTCGACCATCTAGGCGCCGAGAATCAGGCAGGCGAGGCCGAGGAGAGGGCGAAGGAGGCCGAGGAAAAGGCGACGAAAGCTAAGGAGGAGAGGGATCGTGCCCTAGAGGCTGAGAGGGCAGCGGTGGCATCTCTAGCTGCAGAGAGGAAAGCTCGAGCTGCCGAGATGGAGGCAGCTGTTGAGGCCAGGGCTGCCAGGGTTATTGAAGAGTTTAGGGCATCCGAGCGCTTCATAGACGAGCTGCCGAAGCTTCGGTGGAAGCGTATCTTCAAGGGTTCTAGCATGGAAAGGAAAAGGTCACGAGACCTGGACTTTCCACAGGCCCTTGAGGTCGAGCCAGAGCATCTCTCCGAGGTCGGTTCGTCTACGACGAACCTACACCGGCTAAACCGTGAGCTTCACATTGTACTTTTTTATTTTTGCAAGTCCGATTTGGTCGGTGTTTTGTAATCACTTTCGAGTTAATGAAGTACACTCTTTCCTTCAATGAAATTTGTCTTTATCCAATTGTAACTTTTACCCCAAGTCCTTTGGCTACCGACGTGGGACCCTTAGGGGCTTCGTCGGTACTAATGAGTAACCTTTAATTCATTCTCGAATAACCTTGACTTAGCCACGTAGGACTGAATCCTAGAGTCGAAGAGTATGGACTCCTGGTGATCGATGGAGCAGTGGACTCGGAAGGCTAAGATTGACTCGAGCTTCCAGGGGTTGCTTGCACGCTGCTTTTCCAATGGTACACTGGGCTTGGTGCCTGGCTGGCCCAGGGCTTTCTGTGCCGATCCGGGTCAGGCTTTAGTTGTCGAGAGCCGATGGTACATCGCTCTGCCAATGGTACACTGGACTTTGTGCCTGGCTGGCCCAGGGCTTTCTGTGCCGACCGGGGTCGGGCTTTAGTTGTTGAGAGCCGATGGTACATCGCTCTGCCAGTGGTACACTGGGCTTTGTGCCTGGCTGACCCAGGGCTTTCTGTGCCGACCGGGGTCGGGCTTTAGTTCTTGAGAGCTGATGGTACATCGTTCTGCCAGTGGTACACTAGGCTTTGTGCCTGGCTTGCCCAGGGCTTTCTGTGCCGACCGAGGTCGGGCTTTAGTTGTTGAGAGCCGATGGTACATCGCTCCGCCAGTGGTGCACTGGGCTTTGTGCCTGACTGGCCCAGGGCTTTCCATGACCGGGGTCAGGCTTTAGTTGTTGAGAGCCGATGGTACATCGCTCTGCTAGTGGTACACTTGGCTTTGTGCCTGGCTGGCCCAGCGCTTTCTGTGCCGACCGGGGTCGGGCTTTAGTTGTTGAGAGCCGATGATACATCGCTCTGCCAGTGGTATACTGGACTTTGTGCCTGGTTGGCCCAGGGCTTTCTGTGCCGACCGGGATCAGGCTTTAGTTGTTGAGAGCCGATGGTACATCGTTCTGCCAGTGGTACACTGGGCTTTGTGCCTGGCTGGCCCAGGGCTTTCCATACTAACCGGGTCAGGCTTTAATTGCTGAGAGCCGATGGTACATCGCTCTGCCAGTGGTACACTGGGCTTTGTGCATGGCTAGCCCAGGGCTTTCCGTGCCGACCGGGGTCGGGCTTTAGTTGTTGAGAGCCAATGGTACATTGCTCTGCCAGTGGTACATTGGGCTTTGTGCCTGGCTGGCCCAGGGCTTTTCGTGCCGATCGGGGTCGGGCTTTAGTTGTTGAGATCCGATGGTACATCGCTCTGCCAGTGGTACACTGGGCTTTGTGCCTGGCTAGCCCAGGCTTTCGACGCCGACCGGGGCCGGGCTTTAGTTGTTGAGAGCCGATGGTACATCGCTCTGCCAATGGTACACTAGGCTTTGTGCCTGGCTGGCCCAGAGCTTTCTGTGCCGACCGAAGTTGGGCTTTAGTTATTGAGAGCCGATGGTACATCGTTCTGCCAGTGATACACTGAGCTTTGTGCCTGGATGACCCAGGGCATTCTATGCTGACCGTGGTTGGGCTTTAGTTGTTGAGAGCCGATGGTACATCGCTCTGCCAGTGGTATACTGGGCTTTGTGCCTGGCTGGCCCAGGGCTTTCCGTGCCGATCGGGGTCGGGCTTTAGTTGTTGAGAGCCAATGGTACATCACTCTGCCAGTGGTACACTGGGCTTTGTGCTGGCTGGCCCAGGGCTTTCCGTGCCGACCGGGGTCGGGCTTTAGTTGTTGAGAGCCGATTGTACATCGCTTTGCCAGTGGTACACTGGGCTTTGTGCCTGGCTAGCCCAGGGCTTTTTGTGCCGACCGAGGTCAGGCTTTAGTTGTTGAGAGCCGATGGTATATCGCTCTGCCAGTGGTACACTGGGCTTTGTTCCTGGCTGGCCCAGGGCTTTTCCGTGCCGACCGGGTTGTGCTTTAGTTGTTGAGAGCCGATGGTACATCACTCTACCAGTGGTACATTGGGCTTTGTGCCTGGCTGGCCCAGGGCTTTCCATACCGACCGGGGTCGGGCTTTAGTTATTGAGAGCCGATGGTACATCGCTCTGTTAGTGGTACACTGGGCTTTGTGCCTGACTGGCCCAGGGCTTTCCGTGCTGACTGGGGTCAGGCTTTAGTTGTTGAGAGCCGATGGTACATCGCTCTGCCAGTGGTACACTGGGCTTTGTGCCTGGCTGGCCCAAGGCATTCTGTGCCGACCGGGGTCGGGCTTTAGTTGTTGAGAGCTGATGGTACATCGCTCTGCCAGTGGTACACTGAGCTTTGTGCCTGGCTGGCCCAGGGCTTTCTATGCCGACCGGGGTCGGGCTTTAGTTGTTGAGAGCCGATGGTACATCGCTCTGCCAGTGGTACACTGGGCTTTGTGCCTGGCTGGCCCAGGGCTTTCTGTGCCGACCGAGGTCAGGCTTTAGTTGTTGAGAGCCTATGGCACATCGCTCTGCCAGTGGTACATTGGGCTTTGTGCCTGGCTGGCCCAGGGCTTTCCATGCCGACTGAGGTTGCGCTTTAGTTGTTGAGAGCCGATGATGCATCGCTCTGGCAATGGTACATTGGGCTTTTGCCTGGCTGGCCCAGGGCTTTCCGTGCCGACCGGGGTTGGGCTTTAGTTGTTGAGAGCCGATGGTACATTGCTCTGCCAGTGGTACACTGGGCTTTGTGCCTGGCTGGCCCAGGGCTTTCTGTGCCGACCGGGGTCAGGCTTTAGTTGTTGAGAGCCGATGGTACATCGCTCTACCAGTGGTACACTAGGCTTTGTGCCTGGCTGGCCAGGCTTTCTGTGCTGACCGGGGTCGGGCTTTAGTTGTTGAGAGCCGATGGTACATCGCTCTGCCAGTGGTACACTGGGCTTTGTGCCTAGCTGGCCCAGGGCTTTCTATGCCGACCGGGGTCAGGCTTTAGTTGTTGAGAACCGATGGTACATCGCTCTGCCAGTGGTACACTGGGCTTTGTGCCTTGCTGGCCCAGGGCTTTCCATACCGACCGGGGTCGGGCTTTAATTGCTGAGAGCCGATGGTACATCGCTCTGCCAGTGGTACACTGGGCTTTGTGCCTGGCTGGCTCAGGGCTTTCTGTGCCGATCGGAGTCGGGCTTTTGTTGTTGAGAGTTGATGGTACATCGCTCTGCTAGTGGTACACTGGGCTTTGTGCCTAGCTGGCCTAGGGCTTTCTATGTCGACCGAGGTCGGGCTTTAGTTATTGAGAGCCGATGGTACATCGCTCTGCCAATGGTACACTGGCTTTGTGCCTGGCTGGCCAGGGCTTTTTGTTGAAAAACTGGGATGCTAGAACTCAAGTTCATTGATGTGAAATGAGGGGTGAAAACCCAAAAGAATACAAGCATGGTATTTAGTGTAAGAAGGGAATGCACTACTGATAGTACCGATGGAGGTTATCGGCGTTCCACGTCTGGGGGAGCGGCCTCCCATCCAGCTTTGCAATCTTGTATGCTCCATGATGGAGTGCTTCGGTGATCCGGTAGGGCCCCTTCCAGTTGGAGCTAGCTTGCCTCCTTCCATCGGCTTTGAGACCTCGGCTCATCGAAGGATCAGGTCTCCTGGCAAAAAGGTCTTGGGGCACACGTGGCATTGTAATATTTGATAGCTCATTGTCGGTAGACCACCATCCGGAGCCGCGCCCGGTCTTGCACCTCCTCCACCAGATCAAGGTTAGCTTGCAGCCGGTCTGGGTTATCTTCCTCACTGTATGACTCCACCCGCAGGCTCGGGGAGCCTATCTCCACTGGGATGACAGCTTCGGACCCGAAGACCAGACTGAATGGGGTCTCTCCAATGGGGGCTCGTGACGTTGTGTGGTAGGCCCATAGCACATTATGGAGCTCCTCCACCCATCGTCCCTTACAATCATCCAGTCGGGTTCTCAGTCCTTGGAGAATGATGCGATTGGCTACCTCAGCCGCTCCATTGGTCTGGGGGTGTCCAACGGAAGTGAATCTCTGGTGGATGCCCAGTTCGGTGCAGAATCCTCGTAAGGGTGCATTGTCAAACTGCCGGTCATTATCGGTGACCAGAGTGTGTGGTAGCCCGAACCGACATATGATAGACTTCCAAAAGAAGGATCTCACCTTGCTCTCAGTGATCTTAGCAAGGGCTTCGGCCTCAATCCACTTGGTGAAGTGATCGATGGCCACCAGGAGGAACTTGCGCTGT
This sequence comes from Calamus simplicifolius, assembly GCA_900491605.1. Lineage (NCBI taxonomy): Eukaryota > Viridiplantae > Streptophyta > Magnoliopsida > Arecales > Arecaceae > Calamus > Calamus simplicifolius. Next base: position 441,751 of record UESW01004070.1, on the reverse strand, counting down.
CCGAAAGCTGGAGGGAATAGTCCTAAGATGTCCATACCCCACTGGGCGAAGGGCCAAGGCGCCGCCAGGGGGTCAGCTGAGATGTCGGCTGCCACTGAATATTGGCGTGGTGCTGGCAGCTATCACACTTCTTAACAAGCTTGTTTGTCCTCCCTCATGGTCAGCCAGTAGTACCCCTGTCGCAGGGCCTTGTAAGTTAGGGTTCTGCCCCCAGATGACTCCCGCATATGCCCTCATGTTCCCGCAAAATGTAGTTAGCTTCGGCTGGTCCGACACACTTGAGGACTAGGTATGAAAATGATCTTCGATAAAGCTTCCCGTCCATTATCAGGAACTTCAGGTCCCACCGTCTGAGCAGTCTGGCCTCAGCGGGGTCTTCTGGGAGAGTGTCGTCGGTCAAATATCGGATGTAGGCATCCATCCAGGAGGGCCCTTGCTCAACCGGCAATGCTTCATCCGTAGCTTCAATGCTTGAGGTCTGTAGGTGCTCCACATACGTTCTTCCCAGGGTCCCATTGGCCGAGGTGGCCAAACGGGACAGCGCGTCGGCCCTAGCGTTCTCCACTCGGGGAATATAGCTGACGCGGAAGTAAGAGAACCGAGAGGCTTGGGACAGCACCTTGCTCAGGTAACGGGACATGGTCGGGTCTCTGGCTTCGTATTCCCCAGCAACCTGCCCAGAAATAAGCTGGGAGTCGGTGAAGGCCCTCAGACGCCCTGCACCGAGCTCCTCAGTCAGCCTCATTCCCGCCAACAAGGCTTCATATCTGCTTGGTTATTAGTAGCCGGGAACTGAAACCGAAGGGCATACTCCACCACCTCCCCCTTGGGGCTCGCAAGGATGAGCCCAGCTCCGCTTCCCTGAGAATTTGCTGCTACATCCACATGCAAGATCCAGTCTTCCTTTTCTGTTTCCTCAGTCGAGGAGGGCTCCATGCGCACCTCCGGACGCGATTCCTCCGAACACTCTTCGTCCAAGTACACTCGACCAAGAAATCAGCTAACACTTGAGACTTCATGGCAGACCTTGGCCGGATAGATAGGTCGAACTCGCTCAGCTTGATGGCCCACTTGGCTAACCGACCAGAGGTGTCAGGATGGGACAAGATGGCCCGAAGAGGTTGGTCCATGAGTACCACGATGGGATGAGCTTGGAAGTAGGGTCAGAAGTGTTGGGCAGAGACCACCAGGGCAAAAATGATCTTCTCGGTCCTAGAATATCTAGTCTCGACATCATGAAGTACCTTGCTGGTATAGTAGACCGACCTCTACACTCGTCGGCATCCATACGCACGAGCACAGAACTGACGGCCTCGGGGAGGCTGCAAGGTACAGGAAGAGCTCCTCTCTGCCCCTTGGCTTGGACAATAGCGAGGGAGTGGATAGACATTGCTTCAACTCTTCGAAGGCATCCTGACATTCCTTTGTCCACTCGAAGCTGTTGACCTTGCGCAGCGCCTTAAAGAAGGGCAGGCATCTTTCTGCTGATCTTGACATGAAGCGACTCAAGGCCGCCACCCTCCGGTTAGGCATTGTACCTCCTTCTTATTAGCTGGGGGCCTCATATCCAAGATAGCCTAGATCTTATCGGGATTGGCTTCGATCCCCTCTGGGTTACCATAAAGCCCAGAAACTTGCTTGCCGCTACCCCGAAGGCACACTTGCGGGGGTTCAACCTCATCCGGTACCGGTGCAGGTTGTTGAAGGTCTCTGCGAGATTGGCGACGTGGTCTACAGCATTGGTGCTCTTGGTCAGCATATCATCCACATACACCTCCATGTTATGCCCGATCTGGTCCTCAAAGACCTTATTCATCAACCTCTGATAGGTGGCTTCGACATTCTTCAGCCCAAACGACATCACCTTGTAGCAGTAAATCCCTTTTTCAGTAATGAAGGAAGTAGCTTCTTCATCAGCTGGGTTCATCCTGATTTGGTTGTACCCCAAAAATGCGTTCATGAAGCTAAGAGTTTGGTGCCCGGACGTAGCGTCCACTAGCTGATCGATCCAGGGCAGTGGGAAGCTGTCTTTGGGGCACGCCTTATTGAGATTAGTGAAGTCCACACACATCCTCCAGCTCCCGCTGGCCTTGCGAACCATCACAACATTCGCTAGCCAGTCGGGGTAGTGCACCTCATGGATGTGACCGACGGCCAACAGCTTTCGCACCTCCTCGTCATGGCCTTCTGTCTGTCAAGGGCGAAGCTCCTCTTCTTCTGCCGAATGGGTCGGCACTCCGGCTTGATATTGAGCCGGTGGGTAATCACTTCTTCCGGAATGCCGGACATATCGGACGCCGACCAGGCGAAGACATCAGCATTGGCCCAAGAAAGCGAGGAGCTGGCCACGGGCTTCCTCCGGGAGTAGGGCTCCGATCTGGATCATCTTTGTTGGGTCCTCTCCAAGAGGGAAAGCAAGAGACGCTCGGCCGGTTCTCCTCTCTCTCTAGGTCCCGGGGGTCCAGCGCTTCTGGAGCAGGTGCATGTATCACCCCCTGTGGACTAGGGCCATGTGGTAGCAAAGTGGGGGCGGGCTCTGCTCTTCCCCATCTCCCCCACTCCTTCACTGGTGGAAACCTCACAAGGAGCCTCTTAGTGGATATGACAGCATCCAAAAGATTGAGCCCGGGCCTCCCGAGGATTGCATTATAGGCGAGGGGCACTCGGACCACCAGAAGTTCATGAAGACTGTGCTTTGGCATGGATCCGTGCCAGCCGTGACAGGAAGAGTGATCTCCCCTCGACCTTCACGGAATCTTCGGTGAACCCCATCAAGGGCGTGGCGACGGGCCGAAGCAGGTCGGGTGACAGGTTCATGCGAACAAAAGCATCATAATTCAAAACATCCACCGAGCTCCCACTATCAACCAGAATTCTTTTTACAGGATGCTTAGTAATCGTCATGGACAACGACGCTGTCATCATTTTTATTTACCACCCCCTCTAAGTTCCTTTTAGAAAAAGGGATTACAGAATCTAACTCTCCCTCCCCCGCGGCCTCTTGGGTGGGCCACCTGCCCCCAGGAAATCATCGCCACCGTCTTCTCACTAGATCACCGATAGTGGAGGCGCCGATGGACCAGGGGCATCCGGGTTATTCCTTCGAACGAACTTCCCCGATGGCCACGTGGATAAGATCCTCTATCGCCTTCTTCAGCTGGCACAGTCGTCGGTGTCGTGGCCATGATCCCGGTGATAGCGGCAGTAGAGGTTCTTGTTGCGGGGGATTTTTGGGTTCATCGGAGGTGGGCACTGAAGATAAGACTCACCCTCGATCTTGAGTAAGATGTGCGATATAGGGGCGAGCAGAGGAGTGTAGGGCCCGTCTCTCTGCGCAGGAGCTCGAGGATGGTTGTCTGGTCGGTGGGGAGGTTCGGGCTTCCTGGGTCGAACTTCAACAGGCTCAGAGCGGGCCGGCTTCTTGAGGACACTCCCGCTAGCTTTGCACCGAGAGGAGTCAACCTCATCGGCGCGGATATACTTCTGGGCCGGGTCAAAAGTTCGGCATAAGAACCGGGCGGCTTCTTATCAAGGGAGTACGCGAAGCAGGATGGACGGAGCCCTCGCTTCAAGGCCAAAGTGGCCACTGAGTCTTCAAGATTGTAGACTTCCAGGGCTGTCTCCTTGAATCGAGCGACGTAATCCCGCAAGGACTCGCCGCTCTTCTGCTGGACACAAAGATGCTGTTAGCTACCCTTGGAATCTTCCGGCATGCATCAAATGGGCTAAGAAGGCCCTCTTCAGCTGACGGAAAGAATCAATACTCCACGGCGGCAGGCGAGAGTACCAAGCTCGGGCAGCTTTCTTCAGGGTGGCAGGGAAGGCGATACACATGAGCGAATCGGTGGCCCCCTGGACCTGCATGAGAACCTTGTAACTTTCTAGGTGGTCCAGGGGATCCGTGGTCCCGTCATATGGATCCAGCTGAGGAGGCGGAACCGGGTGAGATGGGCTCTTCCATGATACGGCGGGACAGCAAAGGCCGGCTGTCATAATTCGCCTCTGGCAGGTGGGTGATCCGCGGCTAAGTTCCTCCAATCGTTGGTTGTACTCATCGAGTCGGCGCTCGGCTCGACGGGCTATCCTGCCATCGAAGGACCCCTCCCCCGAGGATTCTGAGGATGGGGAAGAGTGACGGCGATGTCGGCGTGGGCGCTCTGCCTCCTTCCCGTGTCACCGCTTGGGAGAAATGCTGGCATGATGAGAAGGCGATCGGGGTCTTTTGGAAGCTCCCCGGTGGTGAGGCTTGGGCGAAGCATGGCGTGGAGAGCCTCCGGGACCGGTGATCTCCTTCGGAGGAATGCTGGCTGGGTTGCACCACCCCCAAACTGATGGGAATGGCTCCGGCTGCCTCAGGGCCGCCTGCTGGTGCTGCAGACCTTGAACCACCGCCGCCAAGGACTGAACTTGCATGGCTAGGGCGGCAAGCCGGTCTTCTTGAAGCTGCCGTGGAGGGGGCGCAGAGACATCGACCGGGGGAGCGAAGGTCCAGCCGCCTGGAGACACGGCGGTGCAGGGACATCGGCTGGGGGAGCTGAGGGGCCAACCGCCAGCGGATCTACTACTTGACGCTGCCCCCGGCGCAACTGACAGAGCCCCCTTTCGCACGAGTCATCACCATGGCTCAAGAGCTTGGGAGAGAGAGATTGCAGATCGCTAGTTTGATATCTTTCTCTTCGCCTCTTCCTGGCGCACCAATCTGATGACGCCGAGTCACTTTCTTCAAACACCGGGGAAACGGACGTCCTCCTCACCGGACTCCTGCAAGAAAAGTCCTCGGAGACCGGATGCTCCGATGGGGACCCTCCGACGCTCAAGTTAGTCACTCGGGAACAGATGAGAATTGTCTAGCCGAAGGAAGCTAGATAGTTAGGGCTTAACTAGTAGGAAGAAGCTAGAAAAACCAGAGTTCTTCGATCCTTACTTACATCGAGAGCGTATGCTTTTATACATGTTCAAAGATACACCCTTCCAATCCAAAAGATTGCTGATTTCAAGGTGCCCCGTTCAATAACGGACAAAAGATGAGGCTGACAGTGACAGATCGCACGGTCACCGTGCATGTTGAAGGTATCCTGCATCACCTATCGGTACGGCCTCACAGGTGTATGGTGTCTGTGGTTATGCCTGGTGCGCGCCATCGCCGGATGTGACCACGCACAGTTGCGGGCAGGTGGTGGACCATACGCTGTAACGGGGTATGATCATGCACAGTGACAACACACAAGGGACCATACGCCGTTATGAGGTATGGCCACACCCTGCTATGGATGTGCGACAGATTACATGGGCATGCCAGGTGGCTCGGGCGGGCCGGATCATGCATCGGGCACTGTTCATGCAGCTCGAGACCGAGGGGGTCTTGGGAGTTGAGATACTGTTCATAAGGCCCGGGAGCTATGGCTTGAGGCCGAGGGTGGAACTCGAGGCCAAGCACTGTTCATGCAGCCCGAGACCGAGGGGGTCTCGGGGGTTGAGATACTGTTCATAAGGCCCGGGAGCTGTGGCTTGAGGCCGAGGGTGGAACTCGAGGTCAAGCACTGTTCATGCAGTCCGAGACCGAGGGGGAGCTCAGGAGGCCGAGAGGGCCTCCGTCAGTCGTCGTTATCGTTTATTCTGACGGCGTTGGATCAGCCATATCAGCTATTCGGCATAGTGTAATTTTTTTTTCTCATACTCAATTATTATTGAAATGCAATAAAATAAAATAATACATCATAATAAATAAGAAATCTAAATAATAAATTCATATTATATATTAAACAATAATATTAATGATAACTAAGTACATAAATATTATCATTCTAATATTCTATTATACATTAAGCAATGATGTTTAATTATAGTTTAGTATATTAATATTTGTTCCTATATATATATATATATTAATGATAATAGAGTACATAAATATTACCATTCTAATATTATATTATACATTAAGTAATGATCTTTAGTTATAGTTTAGAATGTTAATATTAGTTCCTATATATATATATATTCGAATATAGCTAAGTTTAAATTTGATCATCTTTTTTATCCTTGAATTCGTATGATTCATCAATCCCAAAGATAAAATAAATAAATAAATAAGATGACTTCAAAATCCATGAATATTTAAGAATAAGGGAAATGATTAGATCTTAAGTTTGGCTGCATTGGAATGTAACCAAGCTTAAAATAAGACTAAACAATAAGATATAAAGTTTACTCTTTTAGCAAAAGGGAAGAAACCTTAATAGTGAAATTTTAGTTGTAAAATCAGCTATCTTTAAAATTCTAATTAGGGTATAATTTTGATCTCTCAGCTCATGAAGTTTCTAATGCAGCTAGCAAATGCCACCAATAACTGAAGAAATTAAGAAGGATTTTGTTAGATCATTAAAATGATATATGATGCAAAAACCTTTTCTAGATGACCTAAATTTGACCATGATGTTCATCATGCAACGAGGGACCATAAACTGATGAGGCTGAGTTGTGTCTAGAAATTAGGACAACATATGTAGGCCTAACTTGGCCTTGGCTCAAGGAGTCAAGGTCATACATTATGGGAAGCATTTGCCCACGGAAGCATGTACCCATAGCATGATACCACCATGGAGGCTAGCTTCAGGCTTACATGAGAAAAAGAGTCTGACAACTAAATATAAAAGGTATGAGATTATGCAATGGTTTCAAATTTAATGGCTGCCGCTGGATCTAGAATGCTTGATGAATGAGAACCTATAGAGCTAATCTCAGATGGTTGGAAAAGGATTTGATGGCAGCAACCATCAAAATGCACGGCATTAAAAAAAAAAAACGTGAATTATTAAGGATCGTCTATTTTTTTACTCTCCTAATAAAATGTTGGATAAGTAGATATTTTATTATTATTATTTTTTGTGGAAAAAACCAACGTTCATATTGTGAACGTTCCTTTTAAAAGGACCATCATTGATTGGCTTTGATATTATATTGGATAAACCTAAAATTTGATTTCTAAAAGCTAGTTAGCTTGGCTTATGAATTTGTTTCTATTTAATACAAATTTGTTCTATATTGAAATGGTCATGAATATTTTTTTAGTGACTTGAATCAATTGTTAGTCGTCAACTTATTGGTTATATGCTTATAAGTATATCCTAAAGATTTGACCCTATTCTTCTAAAAAGAGAAGTTATGACATCGTTGCATCAACCAGTTCTTTAACCAAACGCGCACCATTTATCATCAAGTATAAATTAAATTGTTGAACTTTACTTTTACCATGACTATTGGACTTAATCACAACAAGTTATGTAAATAACTATAATGTAAAACTTCACATATCTTTCATAAATGATTTGTTGGTTAAATTCTTATCATTGTGGTAGTGCAGGTAACCGATAAATATTAATGATTTTAAGGTTATAATAATTTATATTTTGTTTTCAACATATGAATTCGAATAGTTACTCTTAAATTTTATTAAATTTTAAAATTTGATCTTTTGCAATTGGTGTAGGTAAAAAAAAATTAAACAATAATAAATTAAAGTATTTTAAATACCATGTTACCTAGAAAATTTAGGCCGACGTAGATCACATGCCAATAAATCAAATTTTAATCATTTTCTTTTTTCTTAATTAATTTTCTATGTGTTAATAAATGTAGGAATGTTTGTGAAATTATTTTCAATTTTATTTCTTATTGAAGATAGATCTTGTGATTAAGTATTTCAAAACCAATAAATTATTTTGTATATTTTAATTTGTATGTATAGAATGATAATAATACCTTGCAAGGAATAAGGATAATGGTTGAAAGACCGAGAAATAAATCATGGTACAATCAATTAATGTAGATGGTACAATCAATTAATGTAGATGAGGAAAGAGGGTATAGTTGCTGGATTTTAAATTTTTTTTCGGAGCCTTAGTTGATAAATTTATATTTTAAAATATATCTTTATTAGCCATAGATTTTCTTTTCAATCGAATTAAAATATAATTTCATTTTACTTAGATTTTAAAATTTGAAATTTATGCATCACATGCAATAAAATGACAATAATATTTATAAATTATATCTATAAAAAATGCTTATCATAGGGTTATAACTGTGGCCTCGTATATAATTTGTCATCAGAATGCCTATTAGAGACTATAACTATGATTTAATTTGAAGTTTACTATTATAAATATCTATCACAAGCTAAAATTATGACCCTATATTTTTCTATTATCATATCTAATTGTTGTATATTATGATTTGGTGCATGAGTAAGGATTCTTATAAAGCATTATTAGCTTGTTCTTTTCTATTTACTTTTTTTCCTTCTTGCTTGTACTTAAGATGCATAAGATCATGGGTAGATTGTGACTGCAGTGAGATGTAAGAAAAATAAAAAATATTAGATTTCTAATAATAGTATTTTTTAAATAATTCATTTTAACTTTATTAATAATCATACTGTATTTAAAAAATATTTGATTTATTAGTATATATATATATATATATATATGTTCATATTCAATCATCTAAACTTTTTTCCAACTAATTAGTATATATGTTCATAATAATTAAAAATTTTTAATTAAAAAAATAATAATAATTCAAAACTTGTATAATTTCTAGGGTCACGTCTCAAAGTTGTGTGATGATGTCATGTGTTTAGCGCAGATAACGAGTTGGAGTTTGACAAATTAATTAATTTTTTTAAAATTTAGAAATACATTTTATCTAATACATATATTTTAACTATTTTATGCCTCTTTGGGTTTCAAGAGTTAAGAGTGGTACATTAAAAAAAAATATTATAATTTTAAAATTTAAATCTAATATATTTAATTTAAAGTAAGTCTATACTTTTTTTCCATTTTATGACATATCTATCAAAATATACTATCAAGAAATTATTAATTTACTAGCACTCATGCATTGCATGGATATATATATATATATATTGAGATGATATATTATATTTAATAATTTGAATGATTTCTGTGAGACTTTTTCCATCCGCATTGGCTTTGAAAGAATATTCGCTAGTTCGGTCCGTCCTACTACTCTGGAGCGCAGTTGGTCCAAGTCATAAAACGAGTTTCTCATGTGCGTGGGATTACCAAAAAATTGCCAGTCTTTTTGCTGCCTCGCCGCCGAGACGAGAGCGGGGGAAGAGGCGAGGAGCGATGGCGATCTGGGTCTTATTGCTGACCTTGGCGTCGACTCTTCTTGCACTAGTGCTCGCCTCCCTCTCCACGGCGATGATCACGGGACGGCGGCGGAGGCGGAGGGCGGCGGGGTTCTTTCATCCCTACACCAATGACGGCGGCGGCGGGGAGAGGGTGCTTTGGTGCGCCGTGCGCGCCATCCAGGAGGAGAATCCCGATCTCGACTGTGCCGTCTACACAGGCGACGATGCTACGCCACAGAGCCTGGTCGCCCGAGCCCTCGATCGCTTCGGTGTCAAGCTCCTTCGCCCACCTCAGGTACCTCACCCAAGATCGCTTCTTTGGTTTAAAAAATTGAATCTTGTTCACTTCGTTCACTTTCTTTCCAACATCGCTTCTTTGGCTTAAAAATTCGAATCTTGTGCATTTCGTTCACTTTCTTTCCAACATCGCTTCTTTGGCTTAGAAAATTGAACCTTGTTCACTTCGTTCACTTTCTTTCCAACATCTATTCTTTCGCTTAAAAATTGAATTTTCTTCACTTCGTTCACTTCTTTCCAACATTGCTTCGTTGGCTTAAAAAATTGAATCTTGTTCACTTTCTTTCCAAGATCGCTTCTTTCGCTTAAAAATTGAATTTTGTTCATCACTTCGTTCACTGTCTTTCTTTCTTTCTTTCTTTTTTAGTGACAATTGTTGGGATGTTTTATTTCTCCTATATTCGAAATCTAAGTTTATACAGTGTGGTTTAGGTTCAAGAAGTTATTGATTCAGGTGTGCTGTTTTGAAAGTTGTGGGTAATATTGGAGTTTTTATAGATTAAGGTAGTTTTTAATATGACCAAGTTGGGAAGAACAAATTACTTTCTTTTAGTTGCATATATTTCAGGTTTGGATTGCCTACATTCTACTTGATGAACATGGTGATCTGTCTTGCTATTTTTCCATGCAAGCAAAGTGAAAGAATATATATTCATACCACCATTATACTGCTCTTTAAAAACTCTTAAAGCAAAACTTCAAGATTGGAACTTGTTGAAGAGACTTTGTTTACTTTGTAGTTCTTGATTTATTTCAACCATCCGAATGCTTGTTATGCCCTTATTTGTAGGTTGTTCGCTTGTCTAGAAGGAAGTGGATTGATGAACGGACCTATCCCCACTTCACCATGATTGGACAGAGTCTTGGTTCAATTTATCTTTCATGGGAGGCTCTATGCAAATTTACACCACAGTATTATTTTGACACAAGTGGTTATGCTTTTACATACCCTTTGGCTCGTGTGTTTGGGTGCAAAGTTATTTGCTATACTCATTATCCAACTATAAGCTCAGACATGGTTTCTCGTGTTTGCCAACATAGTTCGATGTACAATAATGATGCTCTGATTGCCAAAAGGTATGCCTTAAAAGTGTTAAATGCATTGACTTGCTGCTGAAATTAATTATTTTGATCTTGAAGTTATTACTGTTGGGCTTTTTTTTTTCTTAACAGCTAGAATATCTTAACAGTTCATCTGCAATTTTATTAATATATATGTGACAACTGACAATCATGTGCTTTGCATTCGAAAATACTACTTCTCATTTCTATTGAATCATCAAGGACCAAGTAGTCGAAACAAGAGTACTATTTTAGTTGCATCAAGGAAGTGGGGAACTACTGTGTATCTTAGTGCTAGGATATAGAACCAGTCATCCCAGAAATTGATAAAAATAGGGAACTTATGGAGAGTCTGTGTGTAATCATAATTGAAGCTTGCTGAGTTTGTAATGATTTAACAACAGTGTCTAGTTGAATTGTTGTATGAGCCTGACAAAGCTTTGACAAGTCTAAACAGAGGACTTCTCTAACTAAATGCATGGTATTGTGATGAGACCAGTATTTGCCTACTATGGACCCTAGTTTCATAGGACAATAGGAAGAAAGTTCTCTTGCAATGTCCTCAAAGATGGCCACATTGACTGCATAAGCAGCTTGCCTAGGTAGGGTTGTCTTTATAAATCTCTCAACAGTTTGCATTATGTCTGATAATGGAAGTGATATTTGAATAGGTTTTGATAACTGGCATTCCCATCAACATATTGTATCATATTTGATGATATATGTTTTATTTGTTGGTTAACTTTTCTTTTAGGTTTCACTAAGACTTACTAGATGTCTTCAATTTGTTATTGTTGAGCCACTTGACCTCTAGGTGGTTGCCTGACACTTGGTCTCCAGGTGTCCTCCTAGCTGCTTTGACATCTAAAGTCCTTTAAGATATTGTTCTGATGTTACAACAACATATTTATATGTCAGTCTTCTGAGAAAGCATGACATGATGATGTAGTCCATAATATTAGGATTCCTTGCATGGGTTGCTAGTTTGCTTCTATTGCTTTGTTGAACACTTCTTGCAAACTCTAATTCATAGCATTGACAAGAGAGGATTCTATTCATGATTTTTGTGAGTAGAGGGTTGATGTGATAGCATGGTGCCTCTCTCTCTCTCTCTCTCTCTCTCTCTCTCTCTCTATGTGTGTGTGTGTGTGTGTATACATATGTGTATAGTGTATATATTTATGTGTGTGCATGTATGTGTATATATTTATGTGTGTGTGTTTGTGTATGCGCACGCGCACACACACATATACATGTGTGTGTGAGAGTTTCAGTTAAGAATCTAGGTGCTAGGTTCCTTGTGAAATCTTATCAACTTCAGATTAGTGTCATTTTTGGCAAGAGATGTTGGAGATTGGACTCTGACTAGACTTTTTTAGTATGTCCATTATGGTTTCCTAATTGTCAGAGACTTAGATGGAAATAACTTGGGATTTTGAATTGACCTGAAAGCAACCTGGAAGGAGATTGTCCTCTAGGCTATGGGATTACGAGATGACAGGAAATGTGTTTTCTGTGCTGTAAATGATGATAGTACATCCAAGAATTTCAATGGTGAGTGAGAATGATTCGGTATATTTTGAAAGGAGCAGATCAAATAAAAACTTGTTAACTTTATAAAATGCTAGAATGATAGTTCCGCTGAACTGAAGAAGAAAAATGTTGAGTATTTTCTCTAGATCTTTAGAAATTCAGTGGTTGGTTCAAGGGCGGGCATGTTAAATTGTTGGGAGAAAGGTCATTGCATTTTGGTTTAGCGACTTTCATTGGGTGATTCCATTTTCAGTTGCTTGTACAGGTATGGTGTTATATTTCATTGTGTTGAGGTGGAAAGGGAACATGGGAATTCATTCTGAATCCTCTTGAATCTACTTGAGTTTTGTAATTGAATTGCATCTTGACAGCTAGTTGATCTTACGTTTTTAATTACTTATTTTCATTTTCTTATTCACATGTTTTCCCTCTACCAGTTGAAGATTTGAACCTGCTCAAATTTATGTCATTACCATAACTATCCAGTCTTATCCTAACTATGTAGGGTTGGCTTTGCTATTCCTCTTTCACCATGCATTTGTATTTAAGACTACCTTTGTTGTGTTTTCAAGCTGCTCCATACCCTTTTTCATAACTCCGGTCAATGTTACCTAAATTAGTATTGTGTAGAAATCCCTTCACCAAAGCAGGAGAATTATAGTCAATCAAAATGCTGTTTTATCAAGTTATAATATTGAATTTCACATTTTTTCACCAACTTTTATAAATTCATTTGTTTTAGTGGTGGTTATTAAGCATGCGTTTTTGGAAAGAAGTTTTTTGGTTGATCAAGCTATTGCGGTGGGCCTTCTTATCTTTGTTAGGTTGTAATAAACCATCTCCTCCTATTTAACAAATTCTTTCAAGGAATACATTTATAATGAGCCAAAGTTTTAAATAAGGCCATAGAACTAGTATCAAGATCTGTAGGGTATATTACCCATTTGATATGGTATAAATTGGTATAGTATAGTACGTATCAAGACAGTGTGCCTTTTTTCACTTTAACCATTCGGTACTGGGAGTACTAGTTGGTTTGGGTCAGTTCGGTTCATACTAAATCAAGACTTGGTACTTTATCAGTATAGTACAGTATGGATCGACACTGCAAAACTTGGTTTTAAAATTTCATTACCCTACTTTTATGAGTCTACTTGGGGTGTTCTCTATTGCTGCTTGCAGTCTTTTCTCCTTCCTTTATTTTCTTTTTGTCTTGAAGCCTTGGTATGTGTGTACTTTGTACTAAGATTTGCTCTCTTGTGTTGTTGTTTCAACTTGACTAGCAAAGAATGCAGTCATCCTTCATATTTCAGCCATTTAAAATCGCACTATACAAACGTTTGATCAGACCAATCCTCAATGACATGATTTATTAGAGAAGTCGCTATTGTCTTTTTGAAAGGTCAACATTGGTCGTCTCTTTAAGTTCAATTCATTGTCACCATTGATAGATATAAAAAGTGTTGGCACTAAGGTTCACCATCTTGGTACCAAATCTTGTATCAGTGCCATATTGGTGCATTGTTGGTACGTGGTTTGGTTCGATGTATTGAGTCATACCATGTGTTGGTTCAATACTGGTACACCATAGTACCCTCAATATGAGATGATACATCCTGGTATGATATACCATGGCTGCGTACAACTTTCCCTTCTTCTAGATATTCTAAAAAAGATAGGTATTAATGATAAAACTTTTTCTGTAAAAATTCCAAAAGTTGCCTTTCAGGGTCATATTTTAAGAATGAATTTGGCTCAGTAGCTTTGTGCTTTATGTAGTTGATTTTTCTTGACTGAATTCATGTGCACATCTTTGGTTGTTTGACACATGCAGAAAAAGTCAACTGATGAGTCTTTTTGTTTTGATCCAGCATTTGGTTGTCCAGGTGCAAAATCCTCTACTATACAATCTTTAGTTGGTTGTATGGGTTGGTTGGATCCTGTGCACATCTTGCAATGGTGAATTCATCATGGACAAGATCTCATATTGAAAAGTTGTGGAAGATACCCGAACGTACTAGGAGAGTATATCCTCCATGTGATACTTCAGCTCTTCATGTATGCCTGTTCATGTATTTTTGGTATGCTTCTTGAAATATTTGTCAAGTGACTTGTCCCTTGACAGATAAAGCACCTTTTATTTCTTTTTTCCCCCATTTTTCATTTATGTCTATTAGAACCTTCAATCCTGGTGATGTTAAATGTAACTTCTAAAGTTTTAACTAAATTCTGCTACCATTGTGTCCTGCAATTCTATTCTGCTATACCATTTTAACTAATTGCTATTTCAATTGCCTTTTTATGTCTATTAGATTTGAGTTTGTTATTGGCTTTCATAACAAGTTTTACCTTCAAATGCTAATGGCACTTATATCCCTTTTTAGGGCTCCAATGACTGTAAAATTCATATTGTATATTTCTGGAAATTAAACAGTTAATAAAGATGTAGGAGTTTAAGTCTTGTAGTCTAGTACTTCCATCACTGACTTCCTCACAAGTCTCTTCCTCCAAAGAAATTAGGGCCCAAGGTTTTAAAAGCCAATGCCAATACCTCGCCAGTCATCTGCTGGCATGGCATGTGCTGTCATTTTAAATTGTCAACCATGCCTTGTCATATTTGTTCCCTGCCAAAAAGGTGCTTAAAAACATGTTCTTATTAAAAATATGAAAAACAAGTTTAATAGTTATGGTGCTCATCCTAGTACTGGTCTAGCAAGCCAGCACTTGAAACCTTGGTGACTAATGCTTACCAGGTCAACCTAATAGAATAAGAAATGATTTATTGTTTTTTTAAGTTCTCCATTTAGTTGTATTTTGCCTCAACTAAAACATGCCACTATGTATCTCTACGCCTCACGTAATTATAGCTTTAATATTTACATATTTATGCTCTCTTTAGATGTTTGAGATGTGAATTTATCTCTTAAATATTGTGTAATTGTGCAAATATTATTTCATCATAGGTTCTAGTTTGTTCAGTCATCCATTGGTTGAGATGCATTTGACCATCACTCATGAGAAACAACTTACTGGATGTTCTAGCAGATGCTTCCATTGGAAAGGCCAGCTAAATCTCCTATAATTATATCTGTTGCTCAATTTCGCCCAGAAAAGGTACATTTGTGAATAGTATACTGTTTTTTCATTTATGGGTTGAGCACTCATGATTGGAATGGAATATGCCCTGATACTTCCGTGCTACTTGATTCCTCCATCAGGCTCATGCTGTTCAGCTGGAGGCATTCTCACTTGCTGTTCAAAGACTAGACAATGACTTGCCTAGGCCAAAGCTTCAGTTTGTTGGCAGTTGTCGAAATAAAGAGGACCAAGCAAGATTACAAAAGCTTATAGATAGATCAAGTGAATTAAATATGAACGAATATGTTGAGTTCCACAAGGATGTGACATACAGGTCAGTATGACATCCAGACCTCTTTCCTCTTAACAGTTCAAAATCTGACAGTTGCTATCACATATTAATTTAGTATCAAGCACTAGAATTACCCTCAGCAGTCGCAAAAGCTATCTGATTATTATTTTCTTTTATTATTATTGTCGTATGCAAATCACAACATATAGTGTCAAGTTTTTCATTAATGACACATATCCATTAGAATTTAAGCAAATACACACATCGAAGATTTTGACATTTATCCTGCATGTGTGTATTAGCTTCTATATTATTTTCGAAACTAGAATTTTTACATATATGAGACTGGTTGGAGTCATCTAGTAACTAAAAGAAATTGAAGAGACTTTTGCCCATAACCGGTGGTAACTCTTTCACTTGGCCTGGTCATGTCATGAGAGCTGCAATAACAGACACTTATTAGTGCATAAGCAGTGGAAAATTCTTACCTTTTGGCACACAAACCACAACCTATTCAACAAGCTTGGCATTCAATCCAGAATGACCCCACCTATGCAGAGATAAAACCACCAACCCACATGAGTAATTAGTGCACAGTATGTATGATCTTTCTCCTTGAGGAAAGAGACCCATCCAGCAAGAGAGTAAGTAGGAAAAAGCAACAATAAAGAACTCTCATAGAATAATGGAGAATAGAAATAGAAATTTTATTCGTAGGGCTGCAATGTGCATCAGTAATTTTTGTCCTTTGAGTTGACACCAATTTAATGGAGCCATTTGACACTAAAAGTTTATACATGAGAATCTCAATGATGGAATGGATGGTAGTAGGACAGAGTGAAATATGATCAATTTTAGATTAACTGGATTCAAAAGATTTCAGATCCAATTGTCAGCACCCCTCTTCCAGCATTTGGACAGATCTTGGATTCAAACCAGGGTGGTAATTTTCCCACAACATTTCCTTTTTTAAGAAAAAAATGGTTTTAGATTAACTGGAACATTGGGATGAGGAAAGAAGCAGGTCCCATGTCATTTGCATTTCTCAAGTCCACTTACAGCGGCCACTTTGTGATGCACATGTTATTTAGTCCTACATTAAATTATTTGATTCCAATGGTTTTGGTGCATGTCTGTTGTGGAATTCCATTTACCTATCACTTGACAAATTTCTGGTTCTTTTGCCTCGTACACTCAACCAGGGAGTTGGTACAGCTTCTGGGAGGTGCTGTAGCAGGGCTTCATGCTATGATAGATGAACATTTTGGCATAAGTGTAGTGGAGTACATGGCTGCCGGTGCCATTCCAATTGGTGAGTGTGATGATTTCCTCTCTTGGAACATCATTTTGAACTGCATTCATAAAAGCACACAAGTTCTTTGCGACACCTTATAACAACACCATCTCGCTGTCAGCTCATAATTCAGCTGGGCCAAAAATGGATATCGTTTTAGAAGAAGATGGACATCAAACTGGATTTCTAGCTTCCGACAAAGAAGAATACGCTGATGCTATCCACAAGACCTTAAAGATGTCTGAGACTGACAGGCTTGCTATGGCAGCAGCTGCAAGAAAACGGGCTCAGAGGTTTTCAGAGCAAAAATTCTACGAGGATTTAAGACTGCAGTTCGCCCAGTCATCTGTGGCACCAGAGCTCCTTTGTGAAATGGATTCAAACGGTTACCATCTGTTCCTTTTTCCTGAGAGGTGTTGGAGCAAACGGCTTTCTTGAGTGTAATTGCTTGGCATTGCTCTTGGATTTCTTACAGCCTGATGATCCACCTTCTGCACCTCTTCCTGATGACCTGTGCTTAGCGAAAATAGCATTAGAGGCCTTGGAGCTTCTTCCAAGGGAAACCCTCTGATGTTGAAACCAGTGATGAGGACCAAGAAGAAAATTATAAGCAGGAAGAAAGTGAGGATAATAGAGAGAAAGGAGAGAGAAAATGGGCCTTCCTCTCCCTTCAATTGAAGACTTAACCTCTTTTTATAAGTGTTTGGAGAGTTTTTACTTTTTACCACGAGTTAAGTCTCTTATAAAGGATGTCCCGGGTTAATTCTTGATTTTGAAGGAATTAACCATAACTAAAGTTAATTAAATAATTTTTTGATTGGATCTTGGGAGTTATAGCGTGATTCAAATCATTTAGTTTCCATCAATAAGAAATTAGCCCACAGATCTAGACTTTTTCTATTAATTAACCATGCCATGTGTCATGATCAAGCTGATACATCAAATCATCCACATTAATCATCATCATTAAGTGGAAAAGGAAATTGTTGTACGTATTTTGTTTGTTAATTAGAGAACCGCAGGGTAAATACCTAGCAAATTTCGTACGTTTTATCCTATGCAAAAGTTTCATGGGCTCGCTTGTAGCCTTGACTTGGCAACATATTCAAGAACACTTCATGTATGCCATCAATTCCCACGAGCAACAATAAAGCGTTCTTGCCATATGGTAAAGATACACCCCATGCTAGGAAGAGATTGTCTTGGTTTCTTATCAATCATGGTTATCAGAACTGGATTGAGTCAACCAATTCAATTGATGAACTGGCAAACCAAACCTCTAATCGATTGGATTTCTTGATTAACTAGTTGGATAATTGACCTAGTCAAAATGGGGTGATTCGGTTGAATTTTTTTATTAGCCCAATGATCTAACGTGGACAGATAAGATTAGACCAATTATTTTATATTTTAAAATTACTTTTTTAATTAATATAATTTAAATATAAATTGTTTTTGTATTTTAGCTTAAATCCTCTTTCTGTCTTTTATCTCTCCAACCTACCTTTAACTTTGTGGATATAAGCTTTATAAATAATTTTATTTTTTATTATATTTTTATTGTACTTGTAAACTAGTAGTATTATTTTTAAAAGAATTGAAATAGTCTCAAATATTAATGTAGATATTATATTCTATTATAATTTGAATAAATTAAATTTAAATTTTAAATTTTAAAATTGCTAAATTACTTGAATTTTATTGAAAAATTATCTTTATTTATTATTATATGATGGGGCCAATTGACCCCATGGGCAAAGGTGATCGCACTCGGGCCGAACCCCCTAGTCGCCCTCAATAAGACGGCCCATCCTCACTGGCCTCGGCTATTCTCGTCGGCCTCGCCCATACTCGCCGGCCTTAGCTGTCCAAGGCGGCCTCCTCTTCGAACTCGGCCCCAGCTTCTAGGCAGTCCCAGCTTCCAAGGTGGCCTCCTCTTCGGACTTGGCCCTAGCCTCCAAGGCGGTCTCCTCTCTAGACTCGGCCCCAGCCTCAAAGGCAGCCTCAACACCAACCTCAGAGTCGTCCTCGGTGCCCACGTGGTCCACTACCGACTGCAATCGCTATGTGGCCCACCTACCATCTGGAGTCTCACGTGGCCCATCAACCACTTGCAGTCCCGCATGGCCCACAATATCTGGCAAGCCCCATAACAACCACCCACGATATCTGGCAAGACCAGTAATGATCGCCCATGCCCTGGAAGCCTGCAACAACCAGCTACAACCATCCACATTAGAAGGGACATGACCTGCAGCTTTGACGAGGGATTACACTTTGAATCTCACAGATTTCAAACATCAATAAAATGGGTAAGAGGGACCCCTGATGAGGTAACTAACTCACAACACTCCTAAATGCTCATACTTGCTCACACAGAGAGCACATCTCTAAGCCTCTCTCTCTTTCGAGCTTTCTCAAGCTCACAGCTGTTGCTCAGAGCACTAACTTGAGCATCGGAGGGTCCCCGCTGGAATCCCTGGTCTTCGAGACTTTTTGCAGGCTTCCGATCGAGCGAAGCCCACAGGAGGATCCTTGGCATGCCGAAGAAGGTGACCAAACGCTCATGGACATTCGAAGAGGATGATCTGACTACAACAGATTGGCGCGCCAGGAGGGGCCACTATGAAGTTGCCTCAGGAGATAAAAGGCTTCAACACACCGAGCTGCAAGCCCCCACTTCTTTATATACAACAATGGTGGTGACACGCGCCCAGGAAGCATCCACCAGCCATGCTGGGGGGCATCCCCAACAGACTGAGCAACGGGAGGCCAACCTCCCCGCTTTGCCTTCACCATCACCTCAGGCTAACCAGCTTGATCCACTTGCTGCCCTTACTCAACAAGTCCAATCGCTAGTGGCGGTGCTTTGCGAGCTGCAAGAGCAACATTCTGTGGCCATGCTGCAGCAGTCAGGACCTCCCCCGCCAGGAGTTGCAGTTACTCAGCCCAGTCAACAATTCACCCACAGGAGATCCTCCCAGAGGGAGGTTCACCGTTGTCGTGTCTTGCACAAGCGCCACCGCTTGGAGGGTCCCAAGAGGCAACAATCCCCCAACTGTTGTTTGGGTAGCCCCTCTCCCAGGTGGCGACCCGGGAAGGAAATTGGATGGGGGCACCATCATCGACATTACTCCTCCCCTCGTTCCTTCCTAAAATCTTCAGGAGAGGAGTCCATTAGCGAGCAAATCAACCACCGGGCAAAAAGATGCTTCGACGAATACCACCGACGGTTGGAGGAGCCCGAAGATTCACAAACTATTCAGAGGTGGACTACGACAGCCATCCCCCCTGACTCACCATGTCATGGAGGAACCGGTCCCTACAAGGTTCTTCCTCCCTCAGTTGGATCCATACGATATACAATGGATCCACTAGATCACCTTGAGAGCTACAAACTCTCATGCAAGTCCAAAGGGCAACTTATGCCCTCCTCTACATCGCCTTTCCAGCCACCCTCAGAAAGGCAACGCATGCCTGATACTCTCGTTTACCACCACGCAGTATTAATTCCTTCTGGCAGCTATAGAAGACCTTTCTAGCACACTTTGACTCTTGCCAAAGAATTCCCAGGTTGCTGACAGCCTATGCTTCGTCCGACAGAAGGAAGGAGAGTCTCGTAGACACTTTGTGGCCCGTTTCAAAACATTTGCCCTCGAAGTCTATCATTTGGATGATGCGGTAGCAACCCTGGCCCTGAAACGAGGATTTTGTCCTTCACATTTCTCTTACTCCCTGGACAAGAAGGCCCCAGCTCATACTCCGACCTTCTGAGCCATGCACAGAAATATATTTGCGCTGATGAAGCCGATTCCGCTTGAAGGGAGATTGAGGGAGGTACAGCAAGAAATCGGCCTGCGCAGAGCCAAGTGGGCCCCACCCCACGAAGCCTGAGCCCCCACGTAGACCGGACAACTGGCGTCAAGGTCTCACCTTCAAGGAAGGTAATCTCACCTCTCTCCTCGCCCCCAAATCTCACATACTCATGGAGATCGAGGGTGAGCCCTACTTCCGTTGCCCTGCTCCCTAGAAACCGAGAGTTTTTCGTGACAAGAGGTTGTACTGTCAGTTTCATCGAGACTACGACCACGACACGGAGGACTGTCGCAACCTGAAGTGAATCATCGAGGAGCTTATTCAGCGAGGCTACCTCAGGAAGTTCATCAAGAAGGGCCCCAGCTGCTCCATGCCCAATGGGGCCTCCACCCCCGCAGGCCAGCATCGACAACACCCCAACCGAAAAGACAGTTGGGATGATTTCCTAGGGCAGGGTAGGCTCTGCTTCCAAGAAGTCGATATTACCAATGATGTACGCACTTAGTTGATGAAAATAAAAAGAGCTTTCAACACTCTGTCTTCTCAACTGACTCTCTTCACAAGTTGAAGGTCAATTCTCCAACAACCACTTGGGCTGGTCGAAGAAACCCCCAAGGCGGTTACAAAGAAAAAGGACCCCAATGATTTCAGCAACTCTCGGGTCACCACTCGGGCCGATCGAAGAAACCTCCGAGGCGATTACGAAGAAAAAGGACCCCGATGACTTTAGCAGCTCTCGAGTCACCCCTTGGGTTGGTGCAAAAAAACCTCCGAGAAGGTTCCAAAAGGACCCCGATGGTCTTGCGACTATCAGGTCACCCTCGGGTCGGCCAAAGAAATCCCCGAGGTGGTTCAACACCTTCGATGGTTCCGGGACTTTTGGGTCACCCCTCGAGCTGGTGCAAAGAAACCCCTGAGGCAATTCCAAAAGGCTCTCGACGACCTAGGCGGCTCTCGGGTCACCCCTCGAGCCGGTGTAAAGAAACCTTCGAGGCGGTTCCAAAAGGCTCCCGATGGCCTAGGCGGCTCTCAGGTCACCCTTCGGGCTGGTGCAAAGAAACTCCCAAGACGGTTCCAAAAGGCTTCCGAAGGCCTAGGCGATTTTTGGGTCCCCTCGGAGCACAAAGAAATCCCCGAGGTAGTTCCAAAAGGCTCCCGATGGCTTAGGCGGCTCTCGGATCACCCCTCGGGCCGACGCGAAGAAACCCTGAGGTGGTTCCAAAAAGGCTCTCAATGGCTCAATCCTGCCTTAGCAGCCAACATCCAACTCAGTAAGACCTTAACTCAAAATCATGCACTTGCAATAGATTGCCATTAGCCCTCAGCAGGCCAAGTAGAAGCCCAAAGCCAACTCACAATTGGAAGAGACTAACTCCCTAGCTCACAGTTGATGGGCATCCACTCCCGATGATGCCGGCCACTCTCAACCAATCAAAAGATAAAGTTAACTTATAGCCGAAAGAGATCAACTCCCTAGCTCACAGTTGACGAGTACCCACTTCCAGAGTCCACATTAGAGAGGGTTACCAACTACTCCCAATCGGCCAAAGGTAATTAATTTACCTCCAACATTGCTTAAAGTTTTTGAGCAAGCAAATTGCACAGCTTCAGAAAGCATGCAGACGAGGTCACATGTTCACACAAGGACAGACCAAAAATTATCAACTTCAAAAGACAAATGCAAAGATAAAGAATTCTACACTCCTTTCGCTTGGCGGATGTAAGGCATGCGGTTGTACAAGCTTAGGAGTGTGGGAGGCATCTGATGGAGCCAGTAGATCTCATGGGCAAAGATGATCGTACTCAGGTCGGATCCCTCAGTCGCCCTCAGCAAGTCAGCCCATCCTCGCGGCCTCAGCTGTCCAAGGCGGCCTCCTCTTTAGACTCAGCCCCAGCTTCCTAGGCAGCCCGGCTTCCTAAGCGGCCCCAGCTTCAAGGCGGCCCCAGCTCCAAGGCAGCCTCGTCTTCGTCTCGGCCCCAGCTTCCAAGGCAACCTCCTCTCCGGACTCAGACCCAGCCTCCAAGGCGACCTCAGCACTGACCTCAGAGTTTGCCTCGGTACCCATGTGGTCCACTATTGACTGCAACTGCCACGTGGCCTACCTACCACTTGCGATCCCGCATGGCCCACGATATCTGGCAAGCCCCGTAATAACCGTCCATATATCTGACAAGCCCCATAACGAATACCCATGCCTTGCAAGCCTAAATAGCCAGCTGCAGCCATCCACATTAGAGGGGGCACGACCTGCAGTTTTGACGAAGGATTACACTTCGAATCTCACAGACTCCAAACGTCAATAAAATGGGTAAGAGAGACCCCCGATGAGGCAACTAACTCACAACACTCCTAAACGCTCATACTTGCTTACATAGAGAGCACCTCTTTAAGCCTCTCTCTTTTTGAGCTTTTTCAAGCTCACGGCTGTTGCTCAGAGCACTGACTTGAGCGCCGGAGGGTCTCCGTTGGAACCTCCGGTCTCCAAAACTTTTTGCAAGCTTCCGATCGAGCGAAGCCTGTCGGAGGATCCTCGATACACCGAAGAAGATGATCAGATGCTCGCGGATGTTCGAAGAGGGTGATCTGGCTACAACATTACATATTATATTTTTTAATTTAAATTATTTTAATTATTTATGTGGTTTGAGTATCTGATCTATTGGTTGGATCATTGAACTATCCTGTCCCTTAATCAGATATCGATATTAGTTCCAATTGTGTTAACTATATATGTTATCAACCAATCCATCCATAACAAATAGGTACTAAGAATTTTATTTCCCTTGAGAATGCAATTGCTAATAAGAATTTGCAGTTGAAATTAAGTTAGAAATAAAGGAAGTTGGAGGATTGGCAGCGTTTTCAACGCCCGATCTCAATTTTTTTAAGCATAAGCTATATCTACTTCTTATAGATTACATATCCTTCAACGAGAAAAAAGATAGAATTATAGGGATCAAGTGGATTACTGAACTCTCCAACTTCTTTCTTCATTTGTTTTCATTGTCCTGGTGCCTTGTAATTTCTTGTAGTTGTTTCAAAAAACATTAGGAGAAAAATAGACCAAACCTGTGGTTATTATTATATTTTCTGACAGCTTAGACATGGCTCAAATTATGATCAGTTTAGGTGGGCTAAATTAATTTTCAAAGAGAGTTAACGCTCTAGCACATTTTTGTTTCCTCTTTTCTTTTTTGGCTGCACGAGCTGAATCAAGCTTACATAGTGCCTTAGGCATTAGCTTCCATCAGCAAATTTAGTGTGGGTGATAAATTTTTCATCCAAAACTTGGATGCTGCCAAGTTGTGAGCAAATCCAGCAAGATATATATCTTCTTCAGATACACGAAGACAAGTGAACTTCTTTAACGAGAAGAGGCTCTTCAAGTTACAAAGAGGCCGAACGGAGAACCCCAGCATCATCTTAACAACCAAGCAACAACAGCCGGAGTCTCCTGCAAAGTATAATGTGACAAAGAATAGAATAGCTTTTAATTGCTTTAGTTGCTCCCATCAAGCAGCGAACAATTAATTCTATATTGAAGCCACTTGATTTGGAAATGATCCAGCCATCAGAGCTTTAGTTGCCTCCTTCTCCCTAGCATTTACAAATTCATGATCCAAATTGATTATGAGTCTAATCAGCCCACCTATTAGATGGATTATCGCTTGAAACCAAAAATATTATAATATTATAAATTTTTTTTAGATAATTAAGCCTCTTTTATATGTAATAATTTAGGATCGCACTCAAAATTAATGATTAACCCATAAATATTGTCTAATTCTGCTCAAAATCTATCTAATGCATAATTGATGCGAGACTAGACACACTTCAGTATGGGCTCTAATTGAACCCCCACTCTACCCATGGACCCTGCTTATATTACCTACAAATTATGAATGGATTAGTCCATTTTTATGAAATAAATGCATACAAGAACAGATCAGCATGCCGTTCCATTTGTACAAGTTTCAGACATTCCAGGTAAGAGACATTGTAGATGTTTTTGTTTTGTATAGTACTGAAAGTGACTTTGATATCAGTTTTTATTATTTTTCTTTCTTGCACCATTGCATCTACCTTGCATTGTTGACATTGTGAAATTACTTCTTTCATTCTTCTTCAGGAAATTATTTATTTCATTCTTCTTGAGCAACCTAATTTAAGGCTGCTGACAAAGCATAATTGATAGAAACCTGCAAGTGGACTGACACCAAGACAAGTAGCTCTTGCTGTGGATCTCTTAGGTTTTAATATGGTCTGGGAATGATAACCCCATCAAGTTGCATTCTCGGTTGTACATTTATTATTCCTTGCTGGATTGATCTTTGATTGCTAGTAAATAAGACCTCTGATCAGGTCTTCTCATTCATCACTTATAAACCCTGCATGCATCACGATAGGAAGCCACTGTGGTCCCTCACCCAACCCATCCAAAACATGATGGCACATTGAAACAAAGAACAGCCCAGCTGCGGGCCATCCCCATCCATCCTCCAACCCAACATATATAGTCTCCAGCTGTTACCCACCATTGCATTACCTTGACACAAATACAAATACTTCGGCCATGAGGTTCTGAGTACATTTAATCTTAATCTAATCCTGTCCTGTGAACTGGATTCGAATGCTACTTCATTCCCAATGGAACCGTCCGCTGTGGTCCCCTGCGCTGGCCTCATCAACCTCAATTTGCCCGCAAGCCGTGCGGTCCTCTCGGTCCCGGACACCACAAGCAATTTAAACAAAATCCTTCGGCTGGGCCACTCCGCCTGCTAATGATTTCAAACCTGCGGGGGCTCTGAAAGCAACCCACCACCCGCCAACCACCCGTCCCTCGCACCATACAAACCGACCTCAAGGCATCTATATCTATATCTATCATCAGTTGTATATGCTGTCGCACGTGCACACCACGCGTGCAACCGCATGGCCGGTTATCTAGTTGTTGGCCTGCACTTATTAGGGTTCTTGAGAATCTACTGTCCGATGACTGTAGTTAATGTGAACAGATGAAATGAAACCAGTGTTTGAATTTCAATGTTTGAAATCCGCTACCATGGTAACGATTCTGATCCAATCTGGGGTTAGAATAGAAACTTTATTCCCCTCTTTATGCCAACTTGGCCCTTTATTGTTTAGCGGTTAAAATATACTTTTGGTCCTCAAACTTTCCCTTAAAATTCAATATATTCCTCAAATTTTCAACCATAACAGTTTAATCTTTTATATTTTAAATATTTTATTTTATAAAATTAATTAAAATTAATTGAAATATCGTCCTGATATAAAATATTAGGAATGCGGTGTTTCTGGAGCATGAGTGGTTGAATTATATTATTTGAATGTTTGAAGATCAAACTGAATTTTAAGTGAAAGTTTGAGGACCAAATTTATATTAGCTGTGGTTGATGTGCCACGTCCTTATCAGGTGGGCAGAAAAAAAAAAAAGATAGATAGAGAGAGAGAGAGAGAGAGAGAGAGATAGGGATTGGATGGGACCTTAGATGCCAGCTATCCACTGGACCTCCCAGTGCCCTGTTTCCACCTTTAATTTCATGT
Organism: Calamus simplicifolius; assembly: GCA_900491605.1. Lineage (NCBI taxonomy): Eukaryota > Viridiplantae > Streptophyta > Magnoliopsida > Arecales > Arecaceae > Calamus > Calamus simplicifolius. The sequence goes on along the minus strand of UESW01004070.1, from coordinate 415,656 downwards.
GGGACATTCTGCAATTTTGCTGGAATGGCAGAGCATTAGTACCGGCTCAATCTATTAAAATACAAATTCTATTTTGAAAAAAAGATGCATCATCAATCCTCTAATTTGCCTTGAGCCAGGATGGTCATGGTGTCCATCTTCTTGCCTGGAATATCATTGCTTACCAATTACTCAAGGAAGTCTTGGTATCCAATCTCTTATTGCTAGGAGAGAGGCTCTTATTGCTAGGCATGCCTCGCGATTCTTGCTTGATCCGCGTGTTTGTGGAGCGCCTTCATTCTATCTCTTCTCCTTCTTCTCGTGGGCACTCTTTCTTCTGGAAAGAGGTTTGTCAGCATGCTTCGGTTGTTATGGACCGCACCTCTTGGATGATTGGTGATGGTTCTTCAGTCGATGTTCTTCAGGACACTTGGATTGCGGACCAGCCTCTTTCTCGGTGGCCAACCTTTGTCACTACAGATATCCCTAATGGTATGAGAGTTCGTGATCTCCTCTCCCTTAACCACACTGTCTGGGACCATTCTTTGGTTTCTACTTTCTTCGGCGGAGAGCTTTACCACCGTATTACTTCTATTCTTCTCATTCCGAGTCATACCACTGATAAGGGTTTGGCGGAGATCTTGTTCATCTCGGGCTCCTATCGGGGATCTCCTGCATATCTATAGGCCTTCGCCCCTGCAAGTTATGGATTCGGCTTGGATTTGGCATCTTCCCATTCATCCGAGGGTTTGCCTTTTTATATGGAAGCTGGCTTGGAATGCGCTTCCTACCTGTTCTTTGCTCTCTAGGAGAGGGATGCGTATCATGCCTATCTGCCCAGTGTGTAGACTTGAGGAGGAAACTGTGGATCATGCTATCTTTTCATGCCCAGAGCGAGACAGATTTGCAAGGTTAGGTGCGTGGTCTTCGCTGCAGGATTTGGACTCCCACTGTTTATCCTTCTTGAGACTTCTCAGTCAAGTCAAGGGGGGTGGGAACCATCAGGTGGGCCCGACGTTGGCTTATGTTGCTCTCCAGATCTGGTTATCCCGTAACCATTTTGTATTCTCGAACGTGCTCCTCCTTCTCATCGGATTATCAGGACTGCTGTCTCCTTATATGCTGAGTACACTCTTCATCAGAGGACTATTAGTGGTGATAGCCTGGCCTTTGGGACTCCCATGCTGCTTCTGCAGCGCACCGGCACACGGTCTTTATCTCTTGGGAGTCCCCTCATCCAGGGTTTGTCAAAATCAATTTTGATGGGAGTGTTTGTGGCAGATGTGCGGGTTCAGCTTTTGTGATTCGGGGGCCGGAGGGGTCGTTGCTAGCGGCCGGCGGCTTTGGAACGCTGGATTCTTCTGTTCCTCTTGCTGAGCTATATGCGGCTTGGGCCGGTATTCTCACGCCCTTCGGAGCCTCGGTACTACGAATCTTATTATAGAGGGAGACTCAGCTACAGTTATTAGCTGGATCCGTCAGGAGCCAACGTCCACCTGCCGACCATTCCTGTGATCAGCGACATCCATTAGTCCTTCAGGGAGCTACCAGCGTCCAGCGTAATATACAGGGACCATATTATAAACTAAGTCTAACCATCACTATAAATCAAGATAAGCTATCACTAATACCATATATCATAGATTAAATATAGCCATCACCATAAGCCAAGATAGACTATTATTATTGTCATATATCGTAAGTTATCTAACCATCACTATAAGCCAAGGTAGGAGTCTATCCATTAACATAGGCCAATACAAGTTATCACTATACCAACATCCTTATAGTTACTCTATATGTCCATATTTCAAATCAACCTTATTAAATTCTTAAATACTTTTAATATTCCAAATTTGTTTCAAATCTACATCACCAACAAAATCAAAACTATGCTATCAAAGTTTAAAATATCTCATATCCATATATAACCAAAAACATGTTATCATTATTTATAATAACTCATATCCACATATAACCAAAAATATGTTGATGGAATGGTAAGCGTGAAATCATAATGTATGCTCACATATTATATGCCACTATACACAAAAATTCTTATGCATCGCTTAAAAGTATATGTCAAAAAGTTTACACATCTTATAAATGTATACATCAAAGACTCTTACATATCCTATATAAGTATATATCAAGGATTCTTACATATCGCATAAAATATATCCAAAGATTTTACATATCATAGAAATAGATCTGCAAGGACTCTTACATATCATATAAAAGTATATGCCAAGGCTTCTTACCTTAATTTACTAATTAAAAAATACCTAATAGAATCAATAATCACCAAGAATACCTTATCAATTAATAATCCTGACATCCATAACTAAAGAACTACTCACCTTTAAAAGATAATTTTGATCCTATTTGCTATTCTATACTCTTATTCCTAATAATCCGTAGTTTTTGGCTAATTGAGAGGTAAGATTTTATTTGGTATGAAAATTAATATGCAAGAACTCTAATTAACACCCTTTCTTGTTTTTTTTTTTTTGGTACAGGCGGGCAATCACACTAGTCTAGTGTAAGTGAACCCAGATACATCTGAATACAAATTTGCAACAAAATAGGAGGGCAGGGGTCACCCCTTCTCCATATCCTATAACCAACATGCTGAGCCACAACAGTCGCCGCTCAGTCCGCCGTCGAATTGGCTTCACGAAAAACATGACGTATTGGGCAGTATCCACTTCCTGAAGCATAGACCATATATCCCTGAGAATCAGATTAGTGGAAGCTTGAGAACACTCTCCTTCGCAACCACTGAATGACTGTCATGGAATCACCCTCAATCACTAGCCTCTATGCTCAAAGAGTCTGAGAAGCATAAGAAACCTGCCCAAGCAGCATAAAGCTCGGACATAGGGACAGAAGAATCCAGGGTACCGAATCCCCCGCCGCCAGCATATCGTCCTGAGGCCCACGGATGATGAAGGCCGAACCAGCCAATCTACCTCGGACACTTCCATCAAAGTTGATTTTGACAAACCCTGGAGGGGGGGCTCCCAGGAAATGAAAACCATACGCCGATTTGCTGTCGAAACAGCAGGGGAACCCCAGAGGCCAGAGATATCATAACCAACCGATAGAGTAGCACGGGCACAATCCGCGGACAAGGATCTAATCTTCCTCACAAGCCGCTGTGAAGAAATAAAGTTCTCTGAGAAAATAATCTGGTTCCTAGATAACCAAATCTGATAGGTTGGCCACCCAGAGACCACGAGTATGCTGAGAGGCCTTCCGAAGATCCTAAAAAAGAGAGGACGTGGGGAACCATAAGCATCCACTCTATAAGCATAGCCCATCAGGTGCCAAATCTGACTAGCTCTAGGACATTTGAAGATCGCATGGTCTGTAGACTCATCCTCCAAACCACAGAGGGGGCAGGTCGGCTGGATAGACACACCCTACGAGAGAGCAGGCACATGTCGGGAGGCAGTCCCAAAGAAGCTTCCATAGAAAGAGCTGAATCCTAGGAAGAGTGGGGAGCGACCATATCCATGCAGCATCCTTCGTTACCTGGGGCTGAGGCCTAAAGATCTTCATCAAGTCCCTGAAAGGGGCCCTAGAGAGGGAGGATCGCTGCCAAAGCCTAACATCAGCCGAGGGACCAGAGATAAGAGGAATCGATAGAATCCGCAGAGAGAGTTCCTCACCAAAGAGACTGGTCACCAAAGGGGTATGCCAGGAGAGGGATCACATGAGATCAAATCCTTAACCCTCAAATCGGTGGGAATATCCGTGCTGAAAAATGAGGGCCACCGGGATAGAGAGAGCTCAGAAATCCAAGAATCCTGAATAGCGTCAATAGAATGACCATCACCAATCATCCAAGAAATATTCTTCATGATGGAGTCACCAAACTGACAAACCTCCTTCCAAAAGGAAGAGCACCCCGAGGCGGCAATATGTACTCCCCAGCCTTCCAATCACCATATCTCGCCCGCATCACGGAGCTCCAAAGACATTGCGGCTCCAGGAGGAAACGGGAAGCTGTCTGGCCAGTAAAGCTTGACGCCTAACCATCAGGGATTGGATCCCGAGACCACCTTCTTGAATTGGCATACAGATAATATTCCAAGATAAAAGATGAATATGTGCCCGTCTTGCATAGATGCCCATAGAAAATCTCTAAAGCATCTCTCAATCCTCCTTAGGCAAGTAGTCGGGATGGCCACATTCGACAGCATATAGAGCGGAAGGGAGGAAAGAACCGACCGGACAATGGTAACCCGAGCCATCATAGATAAACCTGTGACATGCCAACCCTCGATACGCTAGTGGACCCGCCTCTCAAGATCCGCAAAGTCAGCACAACGAGGTCGTCTACCAGTCATGGGGATCCCCAAATACATAAATCGATCGGTCTGAGTAGAGATTCCCAACGATTGATGATAGCTTCCCTGATGGATCTGGAAGTCTTCGGGCTGAAGCAGATAGAGGACTTCTGAAGGTTGACCTTCTGACCCGAAGCCTGACAATAACACTGAATAATAGAATCAAAGGATGTCGCATTATCAGTAGAGGCCTGACCTAGGAGGATACAATCATCAGCAAACAAAAGATGAGAGATGGAAGGGCCCTCTTCCCCTATCTTAAATGGGACAATCCTCTGATTTTGCTGAGCCTGATGGAAAGCACGAGAAAGATCATCCGCAGCCAAGATGAACAGAGGGGGATAAAGGGCACCCCTGACGTAATCCAACAGAGGAATGGAAAAACTCGGTCAGGCTCCCATTGATGATCAGAGAAAAAGAAGGCCTCTGGATACAAGCCATCACCCACTCAATAAACGTCTCATCAAAACCGAACTCCTGAAGGGAACGATGCAGGAAGGTCCAGCTCAATCTATCATAAGCTCTCTCCATATCAAGCTTGACAGCCATAAGGCACCGTCTAGCAGGGGCTCTATGGAGATCATGCATAAACTCCTGTGTGATGAGGACATTGTCCGAGATAGACCGTCCTCTAATAAACGCCCCTTATTCCTCAGAAATAAGACGGGGAATCACTGCCCGGAGGCGACTGGCTAAAGGCGGGCACAGACCTTGTACAAAGTAGTACATAGACTGATAGGCCTAAAATGCTGAGGAAGAGAAGCATCCGAACGCTTGGGCACAAGAGTAATAAGAGTCCGATTCCAATCCTCAGAATGTTCTTAGATTGAAAACAAACTGTATAGCCTAGACCACCTCCTGCCCGATAATATCCCAATAGTGACGGAAAAAGAAAGGCGAAAATCCATCCGGCCCCGGGGCCTTATCTGGGCCAAGCTCCCAAACAGCCCGGCGAACCTCCTCCGCATCAATAGGCCTGACAAGCCTGACGTTATCCGAAGAGGACACCTTCCTGGAATCGGATACTGGAATAACCGGAGCTCCATCACCACTAGGATCAGACCATCTAGACTGGAAAAAATGGAGAAGCTGAGACCGGATAGAATGAATATCCTCCTGATAATTCCCCTCAGCATCAGCTAACCTCCGAATCCTATTAACAGCTCGTCGCTTCAGAGTAGCCTGATGGAAGAATCTAGTATTGCGGTCCCCTTCCTTGATCCACTGAACCCTGGATCTCTGCCTCCAATATAACTCCTACTGGCGAAGAAGGGAATGATGCCGAGCAAGGTTCTCTCACAACAAGGAGAGATCAGAATCCAACAGAAATCCATCCTGGTCCTCCTTCAACTGAAGGCCACATATAACAGCTTCAGTCTGCTCAACTTGCCTTACCAGATCCCCGACCTCCAGTCTGTTCCATCTGGAAAGTCTACGTCTGGCCAGCATAAGACGGCGAGATAACCGATAAGCAGCATGACCCCTGATAGGAAGATGCCAAATCTGAGAGATGATGGTCCTAGGCAGCAGAGTAGACCGTCCAGAATCGTTCGAATTTGAACTGTTTCCTCTGCTGTAAATCCGCCTCCAAGGAAATCAAAATAGGACAATGATCCAAGGCGATCCTAGGGAGGTGAGTAACGGTGACAGTAGGGTACTTATGGAGCCATTGAGCTGTGGCTAAAGCTCTATCAATTCTCTCCCAGACCCGCGCTGTCCCCTGCCGGTTATTATACCAAGTAAATTGGGGCCCCGAGTACCCCAGATCCATCAGCCCAGTAGACCGATGAATGACCTGAATTCAGTAATATCAGCAGAACTGGTGACTCTTCTGCCCCTCTCTTCTCACTAGCCTCAGTAATACAATTGAAGTCACCGGCAATGATGGAAGGAATCCCTTGAGCACGGAGGGAAGTCAACTCAGCCCAAAGAGCCCACCTCTCCCGTAATCTGTACTGGCATAGACTGCCGATAGGAACCAGGGTCAGAAGTCCTTCAGAAACAACAAGGCCAATCTGCTGATTACAATGATGAAAAGCATCAATCGTGACAGCAGAGTCGCACCAAATAGCCAAGATGCCTCCAGACAGTCCCACAGCCTCCACCGCATAAGAAGACCAGGACCGGGCAATCTGCCTCCGAAACCACACCAAACTGTCTTTCGACAACCTGGTTTCTAAAGGACACATATATCAAAATTATGAAGCTGTATCAATCTACCAAAAAAGGAACGGAATGAGGGCTTATTAGCACCTCTAACATTCCAAATTAGGATCTTCATAAATTAATTGGAGGTAGCTGGGACCCCCTCCTGGTCCTCTATCATCAGACTATCAGAATGGTGCCCTGCGGACCACGAGTCATCCACTGAATTCTGAATAGAGCAATCTTGCAAGACCTCTGAGTCAGCAACAATGCTAGATGACCCCTGGTCCAAAAGCTCTGCAGAAGGTGGCTCACACACCTGGTCTACAGGCCTATCTGGGTTGACCATCTCCTCCTCCCGACCTGTAACCAGGCCACAAGCGAGCTGGGGCAATCTGTGTAAAGAAGGAATGAAATCCACTCTGCAATTTACCATATTGCCCTTATCTTTCCCTTTTCGCTTATCCAATTTGAGGATAGACCTAGGAGGCAGGCAATCAACTGGTCTCGCCCGCTTTAGGGGGCCCGAGACCATTACCCTATTCTCCACTTGGCCACCATCAGTGGAAACAAAAGCCAGAGATGCAAACGGATTAGCAGTAACCAATGATTGGGGCATAACTGATTCAGAGGAGCCAATCTGGTTAACCTGAAGTTTCCCCCTTTCAGAATTCTTAAAACGGCACACCCTTGAAAGACCGGCACGCCACCAGAGGGGATGAATCCTTCTCCCCTCCCTCTAAAACCAACACCTTCTTCCCTTTATCTGGGCCCTTCAGACCGATGCCCTCCTGGTGGCCAGGCTCGGCCACAGAATCAGCTCCAACCATCCCCCCTCCCAGCTCTTGTTGGATTGAAACAGACTTCACAGAGCCAGGGGGCGACGACGACCCAACTTCGACGGAGCCTTCCAACCCTCCTTCTGGCTCAAGTCCATTGAATCTGGCCGAGGGATAGAACTGGGAGCAGAGGCATTGGAAGATGGCTTACCCAGTGGAGCAGCAGGAGACCTACGTTGACGAACCGCTGCCAGCCATGGCCCAAAGACGAAGCTACCGTATGCATCCTCCTTCTCAGCCATGGCCATTGACGAGCAGAGACCGTCCAAATGCAAGAGCCGCATTTGGACAGAAACCCTCCAAAGCCTCAAAAAAAAATTGCTGCCAGAATGGTCCTTGAAGCCCCTGTACCCTGGTCCCAGGTCGGAGAGGGCAGCGCAGATCGACATAGACCGCCACTCTAGCGAAGCCTCCCCTGTTCTTAGACAATGTCGCAGCATCCGCACAGCAGAAGGACCTTGCTTGCTCCGAAATTACTCTGAGGATGTCCACCTTCCAGAACTCCATTGGAAGGTTGGGCAACCTCTTCCAAACCAGCGCAGAGGAGATGAAATTCTTGGCCGGAAAGAATTCTGGATGCCAAGCTTCAGTCCCGATGATCTGTCCGTTGATCACCCATGGCCGATTAAGGACCAATTCGCAAGCCGCCAGATCTTCAAAGCGGAAGATGTGGCAGCGGAATGCCAAGGAAACAGGGACGATAGCTCCGGGAATTCCAACGCGTCTGAATTCTCGGATGTAAGCTTCGACCGGTACCCACTTGAGGAACGAACGAGCTAGAACAACACAGTGCTGCCACCCCGCCATCTCCTCTTCTAGCTCCGACACCGAAATCCGAACAACCTTCGGGAATCTGGTCTCCAGCCTTGCCACCTCCGCCGGAAAGGGGATGACGAATCCCAAGAAAACCCATTCTTCGATACCCTACTCCTGGAAGTCCGATCCTCCTTACTCCCATCAGAAGCTATAGGAAGACAGGGGGAGGCGGGACGAAGGATGAACGAGAAGCATGCAGTAAGGCGATGAAGATCGCCGGAGGTCGGGGAAGGAGAAAACTGGATCATAAATCTTAAAGCACTGCAACATAGAAGAGCCGGAGAGCCGCTCGCATGATCTTTGATGCAAACTCTATCTCTTTTTCAATCATAGACTTTAACACCCTTTCTTGTTAAAGGTGAAGTTGTCCTTCAAAATTTAACATGATTTAACAAATAATAATATTATTATCATTACAAACTTGCTATTTATTTTAATTTATTATTTAAATTATCCAAGACAAATGTCACTTATCTTTTTTAAGCCAATTTAAAAATTATTAATATTATTATCGATGCTAACTTAATATTTATTTTAATTGATTATTTAAATAGAAGAAAGAATTCATGCAGGGCCTTGACTCTAGGCAAGATCACGTCCTCTAATATTATTATTTTACTAGTAGTTAATTAATTAGCATATAATTTAATTAATAAAAACTTAAATGCCTTATATTCGTTTTTCACTAACAAATTAATCAATATTAATTACTAAAAGGGTTTAAATGTTCTAATAACAATTTAATGAAGGAATAATGGCCTAATTAGCAATTAATAAGAAATTTAGCAAATAAAATGGCTTAAATGCGTTGCTACTGGGAGCTGATCGGAAGGCTTAATGACGAGCGGATCGGGCCCCTGTAGGTGGAAGCAACGCATCGACCCTCTTTGGTTTTATATTTTTTTTGGATTAATACTTTACATTGATTTTATATTTAAAATTCTAATCCTGCCGATAAAGCGATAAAATTCAACACCAAATCTAGAATCAAATTCCAAGATATTCAAAGCACAATTTATTGAGCCTTGATATAAGGTAGGGACCAACGCCACATCTAGAATCTCAATAACAAACTCTAGATGAGCTATAAGAATTAACTTGTTAAGTTTAAGGATCTTCTCAAGAAAATAAGGACTAAAAAAAATTTTAAAACTCTTTCATAATAACCTACAAATAAAACCATAGGGAGTCGAGTCTGCTAACTTTCGTAATAATCTGCAAATAAAATCGAAGGGAGTCAAGTTTGCTAACTTGAAAATTTTATAATTACATTTTCAAAGCTAAAATTAATCGCAAAATGGCTGAAAATATTCAGAAATAAACGATAAAATAACTAAAAATAATATACATTTAAATTAATCTAAAAATTATTAAAAATATTCAGAAATAATATATAAGGTAACTAAAAGGTGTCAACAAATTATATATATATAGCGTCGACAAATAAGAAAGTATGTTGAGATTACAAATATGACAAGTTGACCTCCATGGCTTAAAAATGTGCTCCATAAGTAAGAAAATATGCCGAGATTACAAATATGACAAGTTGACCTCCATGGCTTAAAAACGTGCTCTATAAATAGGAAAGTATGCCTATAAATAGGAAAGTATGCTCATAAATAGAAAACTATGCCGAAATTATGAATCCAACAAGTTGACTTCCAAGAATTACTAAAAAAATATGCGCCATAAATATAAAAGTATTTTGAGATTATAAATCTAACAAGTTATCTTCAAAATTAGCTAGAAAATGTGCGCACATAAATAGGAAAGTATGTCGAGATTATAAATCTAACAAGTTGGCCTTCAAGAATGGCTAGAAAATATACGTCCATAAATAGAAAGTATATCGAGATTATAAATATAACAAGTTGGCATCCAACAATAGCTAAAAAAATGTGCTCCTCTTAATTAAAATCTTTTAGAGCCTTAATCAAGTTGATCAAATATTCTTTGGTTTATTTTGAACTCTTATCGGACCTCTATGTATAAATTACTTTGCTAATTTACTGAACTTGAGATAAAAAAATTTATTTAAGCTTTCTTTAAAATGATTGACTCTAAGTTTTGTAATCGATCGCTTGAAAGAGACAAAAATCAATGCTTGATCTCCGTTTGCATCATCCTCTATATTAAATATAGAAATAGAAAAACAAAAGAGAGCTGTTGGTTAAAGACGATGAAGAGAGGAATATACTGGCTGACGAACAATTTTAAAGAACATAAAAAAAATATTTATTTTATCGGTTCACATCGGATTATTAAAAAATAAAATAATTTACTCTGTTTTGTTTGGAGCAATTAAATAACATGTACGATCAAAGAATACGCCAGACTGAGCACCATAACTTCGGATAGAACAAATGCTTTAAAAGTCAGAAAAAGGGTGCATTTGATCAACGGTCCTACTCAAATCAAGATAATCATTAATAGCCTACAAATTTGGCCTACTCAAAATAAAATTAATAAGATGAAACAGTTATATACGGAAGCAGACAAGGGAAAATGTCATGAAAATAATTCCAAACACCACCATTTCACAATTTGGTTGGTAAGAAGACGGTCTGCTTTGAAAACTTTCAGATTTGTTATCAGGAGATGGAAGAGAACATTAGATAAAAATAAATAAATAAATAAAAGCAGTCATGTATGTAACACCAAAGACTTCAATTCTTCTAGACTCCAAGAATTTTCTAATAGACAGACTTAATGTTTAGGCACTTACCACTACGAAGACATGTAAGGCTAAATATAAAATAAAATACTAACTCTAGTAGATGGCTTCATGAATTAATTACAGAGTTTTTTAGAATGCTTTTATCAACCATTCATAAATGCCTTATCATATGGGACATAGAGATAGTAATGAAGCAAAAAGTATAATTTTTTATCCTTACCCTCATTCTTTATCTCTATCTTTATTTTTAATGATAATATATAATCAATTCCTTTTCTTAAAAAAATTGACTCCAACTTCGAATTTAATTTTTTTAAAAAAATATTTAAAATATAAAAATTATTATAAATCAATGAATATTTATAATATTTAAAAAAATCTAAATTTGAGAGCCTGAATTTGATATTTACAGTAGATGAAAATTTTATATAATTATGCATAATAATATAAATATATACAACCGGTCATTTGTTTTGGAAGAAATGATCGAACCGAGGATGGAGATTTTAATTTCGATGATGCTATTAAAGAATAAGTTGAGGATGGAGAATTCAATTCCTCCGAGAGATCCACCAAGTTGGTTTTATCTGTAGTGAAGAAGTTGTTGGGGAATATTTGAAAAATAAAATTCTAGATAAGAAGATAAGAACCGAGATAGAAGAAGATAAGGATAGGCTTAAATCACGTACGGAAGCTTTCCTTAAGCGTTATTTGCATCCTCTCGAATGCTCTGTGGGTGAATAGCAAATACGCTGCAGGATAAGACAAGTCTTTTATCGAGTTTGCACCAAAGCACTAATGAAAACTCGATTGTAGACAAGAACAGATTAATTTTTTTATTTGATTTGCATGTGGATTTATAGAAATTGAGTGCCGCGGTGCTTGAGCCTGTGAAGCATTGATTCCTGGAGAGCTGCATCGTTTCGTAATATATCCGTTGTAGAAATTTAAAGAAAACATATAAAGTTTTTTTTTAAACGAAGCATCACGTCGCTTCAGAAGGATAAAGTTTCATTTTTTTTTTAAACGAAGCATCACGTCGCTTCGACTTCTGAAGCGAGATTTACCGCGGACTATATTATTTCCTAAACATATCCACAACACCTTAGTTTATTTAAACAAAATCTCAATAATCCCCCACTTGTTTAAAACAAACTTTCACATATTAAGGACAAGAAATTATCAATAATCCCCCACTTGTTTAAAACAAACTAAGTTCACATATAAAAATAAGGACAAGGAGCATTAATACAGCTAGGTATCTTTCGATTTGAACCTAACCTTAGTGAAAATACCACAAAGTTTTAACGAAATTCTAGGTAGTATAAACGCTTTGAACCAGTTATTCCTTGTGTCAAAACCGGTGATACTTCACACACACTCCTTAATGTTTCTTGTCTACACCACACGCTTAGCACGATTTATGGCCATGTGCTTATCCTATTTAATGAACCTTTTCATGAGAGAAACTCCAACTCTCACTTGAGACGGCACCATCTCAAGGTTCACATAGGTGAAGTTCTTTCAGTATCTCTATTACAATAGATACTTGTCCACATGACTGAACTTCATTAAGAGTTTAAAAAGCTCAACCCTCCATTTGTAACAGTCAGCACTATACATTAAGTACAGCTACAATCCACTTATCAATGACTTGTTGTTACCCATTGAACCTAAGACTAGTCATTTCCTAGTATTAGGTTGGGTTGCCATCATTGGTGGACTTTTACTCAAGGAGTTTTAGACCCATCCCTCTGGAAGTCATCTTCACTAAATCTCTTGTAAGAGGTTTAGTAAGTGGATCAGCTAGATTATAGCTTGATCGCACAAAAGTGAGAGAAATTATTCATCCTTGATTAATTTCCTTACATACTCATGTCTTAGACTAATGTGTCTAGACTTCCCATTGTACACTTCATTGTACGCTCTGGCTAAAGTGGCTTGGCTATCACAATGTATCGATACGGTTGAAATATTCTCACAAGCCAATGGGATTTCAATAGAAGATCCCTTAACCACTCAGCCTCATGTCCTGCTGAAGCTAGAGCCACAAACTCTGACTCCATTGTTGAGTGTAATGCAAGTTTGTTTCTTGGATTTTCAAGATATTGCACCACCCGCTAGTGTAAACACCCAACCAGTGGTAGATTTATTATATTCCACCCTTGATATCCAACTTGCATCGGTATATCCTTCCAATACAGCAGGAAATTTAGAGTATTGTAGACCTAGTCTTTTGGTTTTCAAAAGATAACCAAAGACTCTACCAATAGCCTTCCAATGCTCTACACTCGGGTTGCTAGTAAACCTACTCAGCTTACTAACTGCAAATGCTATATCGGGTCTAGTGCATTGCATCAAATACATTAGACAACCAATAGCACTTGCATACTCAAGTTGAGCCACAGCTCGTCCACTATTCTTTTCAAGCTTTAGACTTGGATCGAACGGGGTATTCACTTCTTTGAACTTCAAATGTTTAAACTTGTGTAACACTTTCTCAACATAATGTGATTGACTAAGTTCAAAACCCCACTATTTGTTTCACTTTGATGCCTAAAATAGTATCAACTTGTCCAAGATCTTTCATCTTGAAAGTAGATGATAGAAACCTCTTCGTTTCTTGTATGCCTTTCATTTCATTGCTAATGATCAACATATCATCAACATAAAGGCACACATATACCACAAAGTCACCATGCACTTTAGTATATAAACACTTGTCAGAAATGTTGTGAACAAATCCATTTGTGAGTATGACAGAGTCAAACTTCTCATGCCATTGTTTGGGCGCTTGTTTCAATCCGTACAAGGATTTAACAAGCTTGCACACTTTATGTTCATTACCTGGTAGGATAAAACCCTCTGGTTGTTCCATGTAGACCTCCTCATCGAGATCACCATTTAGGAATGCCGTTTTGACATCCATTTGATGAACATAAAGGTTGTGCAATGAAGCCAATGCAAACAATATTCTAATTGTTGTTATTCTAGCTACAGGTGCATATGTATCAAAATAGTCGATTCCTTCTTTTTGTCGAAAACCTTTAGCTACTAGTCTAGCTTTGTAGGTGTTTAAAGTACCATCATTATGATACTTCTTCTTAAACACCCATTTACAACCAATAGGCTTAGACCCTTTGGGTAAATTTACAAGCTCCCAAGTGTGGTTAGCTATAATGGAATCCATTTCATCTTGAATAGCTTCCTTCCAAAAGGCTGAATCCCTTGAAGCCATAGCTTCCTTAAAGGTTTTAGGATCATCTTCCACTTGAAGAAAAATAGGTACCCTACGGATAAAATTCTCTCTACTTCCTTCAACTAAATAAAGGGAAATAAGTTGAGAGTCTATTTCATCGGGTCCTAAATCCTTAGCCTTTCGGATTCTCTTACTTTTTCGAAGCTCCAGTTGTTCTTCAACAACCTTTGAAGATCTCTCCTCATGAGAATTATTATTCTTTAAATTTGTAGGAGTTTGAGAATTATTACTCTTTAAATTCTCAAGAAACTCCACATCTCTAGATTCCACTATCACGTTAGACTCTAGATCCAAGAGTCTATAAGCTTTGCTATTTGTGGCATAACCAACAAATACACTTCTTATCCCTCTGGGACCCAATTTGGTTCTTTTGGGGTCTAGGTTCTTGTAGTAGGCAAGACACCCCCACATTTTGAAATACCCAATATTGGGCTTTCTTCCTTTCCATATCTCATATGGAGAGATTTGAGTTTTCTTTAAAGGAATTCTATTTAAAATATGACAGGCAACAAATAAAGCTTCACCCCATAAATTAAATGGCAATTCGGAATGCATTAACATAGCATTGATCATCTCTTGTAATGTTCTATTCTTACGTTCAGCCAAACCATTTTGTTGTGATGTACGTGGTGCGGAACTTTAGTGTATAATGCATTTTCTTCACAAAATGCAATAAAATTATTAGAAAAATATTCTCCACCCCTATCACTTCTAAGGATTTTAATATTTCTACCTAACTGATTTTCTACCTCCACTTTATATATTCTAAAAGCATGAAAAACATCATCTTTATGCTTTAATAAATAAACATATGTGAATCTAGAGCAATCATCAATAAAGGTAATGAAATACCTATTCCCACCTCTAGTTAACATGCCATTAAATTCACATATATCAGAATGCACAAGTTCTAATAAGTTGGAATTTCTCTCAACGCTATGAAAAGGTTTCTTAGTCATCTTTGATTTAATGCATATATCACATTTATTGAACTCATCAATTTTGCAAGAAATCAAACCACATTTAACAAGCCTTTTCATGGTACTAATTCCAATATGTGCTAGTCTACCATGCCATAATGTAATTGAGTCAAGCATATAAGCGGAAGCAACATCTTTATTAATAGAATGGTCAATGATACATAATCTGACTATTCCATCACTAGAATAGCCCTTGCCAACAAATATACCATTACGGGTCAAGATAAGTTTGCCCGACTCAAAAATAGATTTTATTCCGGGTTTGCCCAAAAGATCCCACTAACAAGGTTCCTATTCATATCCGACACATGCAACACATTTGATAAAGTAATTTTCTTGCCAGAAGTGAATTTGAGTTCTACGTTTCCTTTGCCATACACCTTGGACCGGCCTTCATTGCCCATCTGTATCTCTTGTCCTTCGGTGACATCCACATAAGTCTTGAACATAGACTTATCATAGGAAACGTGGACAGTGGCGCAAGTGTTGTACCGCTATCCGGGGACCTTGCCATGGACCGCCATGACTTCGCTCACGGCGGCGATGATTTCATCATCGTCAACGTTGGTGGCATTTGCTTCTTTAATTTGGCCCCTGCGGTGTCTGCAGTCACGAGCAAAATGCCCGGGTTTGCCACACACATAACAACTTCCCTTGGGCTTCTTTTTCTTGAACTTCTCTTGATTCTTTTTGGGACCAAGATAGTTTGCTTTGCCATCCTTTTTGTCCTTCTTAGGCTTGCTCACAGCATTGGCCTTTGAAAACCTAGTTTCAACGTTGACATTCTCCAACTTCTCCCTCATCCTCGATTCCTTCTCGATTCGAAGATGTTTCTGAATTTGCTCCAAGGAAAAATCCTCGGTGTTGTGAGAAGTTTTTTCCTATAGCCCTTCCAAGATGGCGGTAATTTTGTGATTATCGCACCAACTTGAAAAGACTTAGGAACATCGATTTTCACTGCTTTGAGTTTGTTGACAATCACTTGCAATTCATGCACTTGTGCAAGAATTGACTTCTCATTACACATCTTGAAATCAAAATATTTAGAGATGAGAAATTTCTTCGTACCTTCCTTCTCGGCCTTGTACTTGTATTCCAATGCGTTCCATATCTCTTTTGTCGATTGTATGTTAGTGTATAGATCATACAATCGATCGGATAGAGCGTTGAGGATGTGCCCGCGGCATATGAATTTGTCCTCCCTTCGCTTCTTGCGCTCTGCCTTAACTTCGTTGGAGTCGTTTTCAGTTGGCTCCGGTATAGGCACCAAGTCCGGATCGAGAATGTAGAAGATCTTTAATGCAGTGAGAAGAAACTTTAATTTATCTTGCCAAGGGTGAAATTAGTGCCATCAAATTGATCGAGTCTGACAAGATCTTGGTTCATCAACTTGATAGTCGCGATAGAAGTCTCGGTCTCCATTGAATAACGCTTAAGATTGTTGGCGAATATTTGAAAAATGAAAGTCTAGATAAGAAGATAAGAACCGAGATAGAAGAAGATAAGGATATGCTTGAATCACCACCGAACGCTTTCCTTAAGCGTTATTTGCACCATCTTAAATGCTCTGTGGATGAATAGCAAATACGCTGCAGGATAAGACAAGCCTTTTATCGAGTTTGCACCAAAGCACTAATGAAAACTCGATTGTAGACAAGAACAGATTAATTTTTTTATTTGATTTGTATGTGGATTTATAGAAATTGAGTGCCGCGGTGCTTGAGCCTGCGAAGCATTGATTCCGAGAGCTGCATCGTTTCGTAATATATCCGTTGCAGAGATTTAAAGAAAATGGATAAAGTTTTTTTTTAACGAAGCATCACGTCGCTTCAGAATGATAAAGTTTTATCTTTTTTTTTGAAACAAAGCATCACGGTCGCTTCAGAAGGATAAAGTTTCTTTTTTTTTTTTTTTGAACGAAGCATCATGTCGCTTCATAAAACGAAACATCACATCGCTTCAGAAGAATAAAATTCCTTTTTTTTAAAAAAAAAAGCATCACGTCACTTTGAAAACGAGATTTACCACGACTCTATTATTTCTAAACATATTCATGACACCTTAGTTTATTTAAATAAAATCTTAATAAAAATTTCATCATTTTCATTGCGATCGTTAGTGGGGGACCTTCGCCAGCCTTTCAAACGAAAATTTTTCAGAAACTGTTTTAAGAATCTGAATCAAATTAGCGAGAAGAGCTGATGAGCGAGGGCCAACCGTATGGAAGGAAACCTGTACGGACCCTACCTCATATTATTGGCCAGTCAACTGATGACATTGGAAGCCGAGCTTGCGGTCTCAGTCCCAACCGTTGCGGCCACCACGCATTCGATGCTTTCCGTTCCAACAAGCCAGACTGGAAGCGGATGACAGCTATCAATGCCAGCCATGACCCTTGGAACTTTCTCCTTCTAGAGTCTATAGACACAAAACAGCCTCTCTACCCTCTGTTTAACACTTTCTTTAGGAGCCACCTGCACGGCATTTCAGTTGGATCTCATTCACACCACCAGCATCGACGCAATTGCTGGCCGATTTGATCTTTCATTCATTGAAAAAAAAAAAAATTTAAGATGAGTTTTTACACGTATCATTAAATTTAAAAGAGATAATTACAAGAAGAATACATAAACTTAGTTCCAATTGAGATGCCTGTCAGTCAACTCATGGCTGACAACCTTTCAAAAACGTATTTTGTTAAATAAATTTATAAATGTTATATGTACTACTCACCGCATGATTATATCAGTTTAAAACAAAAAGAAAAATACAAACTACATTTTCTCTGTCTTCGCTTCTAAATTTCTACTGGTCTAAAAACATGCACCCACAACACTTGATTAACATCAGCCGAATCATTCAATCACACACCAAAACAAAGATGACAAAAGAAAACAATCTTTTTAACCAAAAAAATCTCTATCACTCTGTGCAGTAGTTGCACAACAAGAAAAATAAACCAAGCAACCGCACCAAAACTCTAACTACTCTAATGAGTTAGCAAAATTAACCGTTAACATGACCATCAGGCCATCAAAAAAGAACATCACAAGACACACGAATCGGACGACGCCCGAGAATCACATGAACATATCCAGTGAGCTCAACTCCTGGCGAAGTTTATGCGAGAAGAGACGGCAGGCGTCCATGCTGAGATCGACGGCGGCCGCGAGCGCCACGAATGCCGCGGCGTCCTCCGCGCAGCCGACATGCTGAACGCCGACCTCCAACGCCGGCCGGCTATACTTCCCTTCCCCCTCCACCGTCGACGACATCACGAATCCCCGGTAGCCGGAGAACGGCCACGGCCCGGCCCCGAAGTCGGTGCTACCCCTCGGGCTCCCTGCCGGCGAGGCCCCGACGCCGGTGAGGTCGATGGTGAACTTGCCGCCCTTGGAGGCGCTGACGATGGACTCTGCGAGGGGGGCACCAGCGCTCACGGCAGTGTCCGGGACGGGCTGGAAGCGGTAACCGAGACCGTCGCTTGTGCCACCGCCACCGCGCTCCCGCCAGGCCTCGAGGCGGCCCCAGGGCTTCCAGGTGCCGTCGCCCGGCCGGAGCACGAGCCATGCGCCGGGGTTCGAGCGGCTCACCCGGTCGGTCCCTGGGGACGCCACGAAGGGTGTCACCATGGAGGCAAGCGCCACCGGCGAGCCGGAAAGGTCGTGGACGGTCACCGACCAACCCTTCCTTTCCTTCATGAGCCGCTCCCGCTCCGTTCCAAACGATGCCAGCCAGCTTCTCGAAATGCAGGTCTCCGTCGGCATCGATCTGGCCAAATAAATTTTTAATAAAAAAACGTTAGACAAACAAATCATCGCATCGAATTACCTCCATTGTTCCAAAATCACAGCACGTTTTGAAAACGCGACGATTTGATTCGAAAATCGCTAAAAATGAGATCTTTTCGGGAGAAATCGATGAAAAAAGGAGAAATTTTTTTCCCTAATGGAATTGGTTACTGAAACCGAAATGCATTTAAAAAAAAAAAAAGGTTTCGGTGGAGAGATGCTAATTTTTGAGTAGAGCGAACCTGGATCTCAAATCCCGGTCGGCCGGGCTTCGGCAGCTAAACTTGCAGGTGAAGACGGGCTGGCGCATGGATCCCTGGATCTGGAACACCTGGGGACTGCACTCCGGCTCGCCGCCGAACTCGAAGACGAAGCGGGGGTCGGGATCCGCCCGGACGGTGACGTGGAGCTGCGCCGACGGGCTTTTCGACAATTTTCCGACGGAGATCCACCCGCTGTGCAATACGCACGCCCTTCCCTCCGCCCCTTTAAGATCCAGCGGCAACGCCACCTTGCCAAGAAGCCGTCCGGAGCTCACCCCGCAGGTCGTGCCCCGCCGGCCGGTGTAGATGGACAGCTTCAGCCGGGCCTTCTCCCCGGGGAAGATGGACTTCCTGGCGAGCTTCTCGAGGTCGGCGCCGGAGAGGTGGAAGCCAGCGGCGAGGGCGAGGTCAGCGCCAGAGGGGAAGGCGGCCTCCGGCGGGACGAGGGGAACGATAACCGTTTGGGAGGGGAAATTGTTGAGGCGGATCTTGCAGAAGCACGGCGAGCTGGAGGGGTGGACGCCGCTCCCCGCCGGCCTTGCCGCCACCGGAATCTTGAGGGCCAGGTTCGCCAAGAGTACCCGGACGAACGGGCACGGGTCCATCTCTTCCCCCTCTTTCTCTCCGCTGCTTTTCGCTCTGAGATCAGGGTGGGAGGGGTTGAGGTTGCGCCAGTGTTGGAAGAGAGTGAGCGCTGGTGGTGGAGACCCAAGCGGCGGTTTAAAGGGAAGAGGAGGGAGGTTTACAGGCTGGCGGGTGATCACTGATTAGCTGTGAGGGAGTGGCGCGACAAGAATCAGTGGGAAGCGTGCGGGCGTCAGCCGGTGCCAGCCACGCCGGATCCACACGTGCGATTCCAACCAGGATCCACCACGACCACCAAGCGTGCGACGTTTGGTATATTTGAACATAATTTATCCTCTATAAGACACAGGAAGCGTTGCGAAGGAAATAATAATTAAAGCGGTTTGTTTAATTTTTGATTGGAACGAAGAAAGTTGGGTTGCGATTGAGAAGGTGGGGCCCGGAGGTCTGAAAAGGAATAGAAAAGGTGATGGGATGATGGATGAGGACGGGTGGATGCGCCGGCCCAGGAGGAAAGAAGGGAAAGATTTGATGTAGGCTGGCCGGCGTCGCGTGAGGGAGGCATGGGTTGGAGCGGAGCTGGGTACAGGCTGGCGAGTGGTGGGGGACAGTTTAGAATTCGGGAAGCGGCGATTCCAATTTATTACTTGCTAGTTTACGATTCAAATATATGTAGTTTATTGCTGACGACTTCGCCATCTGTAGCCTATCGTTGCTGGACCATTGACCAGTTTGACGGAGCGAAGGGTCGCTCTTTATGGAGGCAAAAATAAAATATAAAACATTGTATCAAAGGATGCCCAGGTGGTCTGCCTAGATTGCGGCAATAATTTCTTGCAATATTTTAAAAACTATGAAGGAATCGTAAGTTGATTTTTTTTTTTTACAAATATATATAGCCTGATTTTGGTCAACGGATGATTTTTTTTGTATTTTACCGTTTTAAATTCCCTGATTAATTAAGTCCTTTCTTATTTCATTGCTTTATACTTTTTTAAGTTTTATCTAAAGCAATAAACTATAATATAATAATCCAAAATTTGGCCTGTCTAGATGGCGGCAACAATTTTTTGTAGTATTTTAAAAACTTTGAAGGAATTGTAGGATGATATATTTTTTTAAAAAAAAAACTGGCATGATTTTGGTCAATAAATGATTTTTTAATTTACGGTTTTCAATCCCTGCTTAACTTCTTCCAAAATTTTGTGCTTTGTCAAAGTATTCCTCCATCCATATATATAATAAGCAAAATAATGATAGAGGAGATGAAGGTGATCAAATGCTGAGTTGAACTTAAAAAAGATATAGGGTACGCTATACATTAGCAGCTAGACCTAATGTTTAGCCTATAGTTAATCTTGAATTTGATTTATTAGTTTAGTAGAAAAAAATTAGATCTTTCATGCGTATGTTATTCATAAGGATAGAATGCAATTTTATCCTACAAAATTACTAATCTAGCTAAAGAAGGATAATTTGTTCAAATAAAACCCTCATTTTTATTTAAATTCTATCCTATTAAGCTATTAAATATTTAGCTAAATAATAAATTAATAAAAAATTATAATTTTATTTTCTCTCTTTTGCCTTATTATCCTATCTGATCTGTCATTCTATCCTATACCAAATAAAATAATATAATTTGTATCCTATCATCCTTTATCCTACTTTATCCATACCAAATACATTCTTAAACAACTAATCTGAAGCTTATTCATTAGGTACAAACTCTTTTTTTCCCATCATTTTGATTTTTATTATGATTCTTTTACAACCCAAGCCTACAAAATTTGTGTTAGACTAATAGGCTACCTAGCCCATAATCAGTTTGTCACACCCCAGTCCCAAAATTTAAGCTAGGATGACGACCCGCCGCATGCCAGGTATGCAAGGCGTCTCGAACTTCATCACATAAATAATATAAAGCAAAAATTTAAATCCATGATTTATTACAAACCATAATTATCAGTCTTGGGCTACCTGCCCTATACACAAGTAAATCTGAACTAAATCAATATAATGGAACTAAGTCTATTTAATAGAAGCTCCTTCTATTCCAATTATCCTTCTTCATTCCTGAGGCTCTGAAAAATATTGTGAGAATTCTATGAGCTCACACTCAATAAGTAAGCCTAATACAATTTCAAAATTTCAGTTATCATGCTATCAGCATATTCATGTCATCATATCAAAATAATTTGAAAGTTCAATTAAATAAACAATACTAGAATATGCGATGTAAACCAAACATTGTTTATACTGTCATCGTTTTTCTTTATGTGTCCAATGGCCCTACAACACACATCTTGTATATCACTCTTAAATATCCCCTAAGAGGAAGGGTCCTGGTACAAGTATTCTGTCATCTGTCATGTGATAATCTATCATGTGATAATCTGTCATATGGTAATCTGTCATGTGAGAACTGCGGCGACACATAAAGTTTTACTGTCATTATCATAATTACATTATCATCTCAATAGTAACAACATGGTTTTGCAAGATTAACATAATTACATTTAACTGTAAGTTCACAGTTTACAAATTAAATAATTTCTAAAATTATAATACTTGACTTACTTACCTCAGTACGCAAATTTCAATTGATAACTCAGCTAATTGGACACCTGGGAACCTACAGTATCATTTTTCATTATTAAATTTCTAAAATCTGAATTATAAAATAATTCTTAAACTCTACCCAAACCACTTCACGGGCCCAACTTTGGGCTCGAATATCTCTCAATGTATACACCCAAATAGGGAAACAAAATTATCCCCAAAAACTAGAATCAATCCTAATTTGGGCCATATAATTATTTTGCCAATCTCGATCCATTATAGGGCCCAACACCCTGCCCGAAAAACTCCAGAAATAGCCCAATAGGGCCCAAAGATAGGACGGCCCAAACAGTCCAACAATTTCTTATTATCCAGCTCCTCGGTTTCTTTTGAAACAGAGGAGCCAAGAGCCGTGCCGGTGGCCATGGCCGTCGCGGCTAAATTGGAGGCAGCTCGGCCATCGTTGGCCGGACCAGGGCCGGCCGCCGCCGCGGACGGCCTCCCCCCCTCTCTCTCTCATCAATTTCTCTCCCTTTCTCTCTTCTCTCTTTCATCTCTCGCGTGTCCTTTACTGTGCCGGCGTCAAATCCGGCCAAATTGGCGTCGGTCCGGCCAACGTTGGTCGGACCAGAGCCGGCCGCCCCTCCTTCTCTCTCTCCCCAATTTTCTCTTTCTTCCTCTTTCTCTCTCACTGTCTATCGTGGCCAAGAAGCGTGCCGACAGCACGGCCGGCCACCATGGCCGGCCGGACCTCCACCGGACGCACGCCCGGCGCTGGTTGAGGTCGCCGACCAAGGCTCAGGCCCGGCGAAGCGGCGAGCACGCTACCGGGCCCGAACCAAGGATCAGACCGCCGGCAATCCTTCCCAGGTGGCTTCTCTCTTCTGTCTCAGCTCTCTTCTCTCTCTCTCTCTCCTCGGCACCCCACCGGACGCCGCCCCCAGTGCCAGTGGGGCTGTCGGCCAGGGCTCAGGCCCGGCGAGGCGGCAGGCATGCCGCCGGGCCTGAACCCGCATCGACACAGGGAAGGGACCGGGGTTTCCTTAACCTGGTTCCTCCCATCTCTCTTTAACTTTCTCTCTCTAACTTTCTCTCTCTCCCTCCCAGGCATAGATAGAGGATTTACTAGGAGCAGATGCATGCACGATGATGATGGGAAGGAGGCGTTCGCGGATGATGGGAAGGAGGTTTCGGTAATCCTTTAAAAGCGATGCAGAGTCCTTAAATCAAGGGACTCTGTTAGTTAGAGATATTTGAAATTCAAATCTTTAGAGTCTATCATCACGATTTCGTGATAACTTTCACGAGCAGTTGAGAAATCCAGGGGATTACATTCTCCCCTCCTTATAAAAATTTGGCCTCGAAATTGATAACTTTCATTAGAGAAAATTAAAATTCCAATTTTGTCCCAAGGACTAACAATCAACTAAAGCTAACAGTTTTCAATCATTAACTATTTTAAGATATAAATAGTTG
This sequence comes from Calamus simplicifolius, assembly GCA_900491605.1. Classification (NCBI taxonomy): domain Eukaryota; kingdom Viridiplantae; phylum Streptophyta; class Magnoliopsida; order Arecales; family Arecaceae; genus Calamus; species Calamus simplicifolius. Next base: position 391,929 of record UESW01004070.1, on the reverse strand, counting down.
TGGATACTTTTCTTTCATTTCTTCCTCCAGTTCCCAAGTAGCCTCCCTCTCAGAATGATTACTCCATTGCACCTTGACATAGGGAATGGTACGCCGTCTCAGAACCTGATCCTTGCGGTCCACAATACGCACAGGATGCTCCTCATATGATAAATCTTTCCTCAACTGTATAGGCTCATACGCTATGACATGGCTGGGGTCAGAGATATACTTCCTCAACATAGATACATGAAAAACATTGTGTACCCCAGATAGAATCGAGGCAGTGCCAGGCTGTAAGCAACCTCTCCGACTCTGCTCAAGATCTCAAAAGGTCCAATATAACGTGGACTCAGCTTTCCTTTAATCCCAAATCTCATCACATCTTTGGTTGGTGATACCCTTAAGAAAACATGATCCCCAACCTGGAATTCCAATTCCCTTCTTCTGACATCAGCATAGCTCTTTTGCCTGCTCTGAGCTGTACGAAGATGCTCCCTGATCAAATGCACCTTATCTACTGTTTGCTGAATCAGCTCAGGGCCTAGCAATTTTCTTTCCCCCACGTCATCCCAACATATAGGAGATCTGCACCTCCTACCATACAGAGCTTCAAATGGAGCCATCTGGATGCTGGCTTGGTAACTATTATTATATGCAAACTCCACCAAAGGTAAGTGGTTATCCCAAGCTCCACCCAAGTCCATCACACAGGCTCGCAACATGTCCTCCAGAATCTGTATGGTCCTCTCTGATTGTCCATCTGACTGGGGATGATAGGCTGTACTGAAGTTTAGTTTGGTTCCCATGGCCTTATGAAGACTCTTCCAAAACTGGACACAAACCTGGTATCTCTATCTGATACAATAGATACCGGAACACCATGGAGTCTCACGATCTGCTCAATATACAAATTAGCCAATCTTTCACTAGAGACCCCAACTCTGAAAGGTAGGAAATGAGCTGATTTTGTTAGTCTGTCCACAATGACCCAAACTGCATCGTTGCTTCTAGGAGTTTTGGGCAGACCAGTCACAAAGTCCATTGTAATCTTTTCCCATTTCCACTGTGGAATCATCAGAGACTGAAGAGGTCCTGCAGGCCTTTGATGCTCGGCTTTCACTCGCTGACACACCAAGCACTTGGCCACATACTGAGCAATCTCCCTCTTCATGCCTTTCCACCAAAATTTTTTTTAAGTCTCTGTACATCTTAGTGCCACCTGGATGCACAGTATAGGGAGAGTAGTGAGCCTCCTTCAAAATTTCAGCCTTTAGCTCCTCACTGTTTGGCACACAAAGTCTCCTTCAAATTTCAGGGATCCATCCTCCATTACATAAATTCATTCTGAACTCCTGACTGTACACTTCTTTAATCTTTGTAAATCTGGATCTTCCATCTGGGAGGACTTGATTCTGTCAACTAAGGTCGGCTGGAGTACAAGTGCTGCAATAAGTCCATCAGACTGCTGTACTCTCAGACCAACCTCCCACTTCTCCAGATCTCTCAATACGTGAGGCTGGGAAGTAATCATAGCAGCTAACTCAGAAGAGGATTTTCTGCTCAAGGCATCAGCTACTACATTGGCCTTCCCAGGATGATACTGTAGATTCAGGTCATAATCCTTCAATAGTTCCAACCACCTCCTCTGCCTTAAATTCAGCTCCTTTGTGTGAAGATGTATTTTAGACTCTTATGATCTGTATACACATCACACGACACTCCATATAGATAATGCCGCCAAATCTTCAGAGCAAAAACCACAGCAGCCAATTCCAAATCATGAGTAGGATAATTCTGCTCATAAGGTTTCAGTTGTCTGGAGGCATAAGCTATCACTCTTTCATTCTGCATCAAAACACATCCCAATCCTTTCGAGAGGCATCAGTATATAGTAAAACCTTCAGATCCGTTGGAAGAACAAGAATGGGAGCTGACACCAGGCGCTGCTTTAACTCCTAGAAACTTTTCTCACACTCCACTGTCCAGTCAAACTTCACTCGCTTTTGGGTTAAGCGAGTTAGGGGTAGAGCAATGCGAGAAATTCTCCATAAATTTACGGTAATACCCGGCTAACCCCAAGAAGCTTCTGACTTCTGCCACATTGGAAGGTCGGCTCCAGCTAATGATAGCTTCAATCTTTTTTGGGTCCACAGATACACCATCTTTAGAGATTATATGACCCAAGAAAGATACTTGATCCAACCAAAACTCACACTTCTGCAGCTTGGCATAAAGCTTCTTCTCTCGAAGAATCTGTAGCACGATCCTCAGGTGGTCCTCATGCTCCTTATGGCTCTTGGAATATATCAGAATATCATCAATGAAAACCACCACAAACTGATCCAGATATGGCTTAAAAATTCTGTTCATTAAGTCCATGAATGCTGCTGGGGCATTAGTTAACCCAAACGGCATCACCAAGAACTCATAGTGGCCATATCTGGTTCTAAATGCTGTCTTTGGCACATCCCCTCTTTGACTTTGAGCTGATGGTACCCGGACCTAAGATCAATCTTTGAGAATATCGGGCTCCTTGAAGTTGATCAAACAAGTCGTCAATCCTTGGCAGAGGATACTTATTTCGCACTGTTACTTTATTGATTCCCGGTAATCAATGCAGAGTCGAAGACTGCCATCTTCTTTTTAACAAATAGAACTGGAGCACCCCAAGGAGAAGCACTGGGTCTAATAAATCCTCGATCTAGGAGCTCTTGCAGTTGATCCTTCAGTTCTTTTAGCTCAGCCGGGGCCATGCGGTAAGGGGCTTTGATATAGGTCCAATTCCAGGAACTAGATCAATAGAGAACTCGATTTTCCGATCAGGAGGTAAATTAGTCAAATCCTTAGGGAAGACATCAAGGAATTCTCGAGCTATAGGAATATCCTCAACTTGGTCTTTTCCTGCTGAAGGTCTTGACTACAGCAAGAAATCCTTGACCACCACTCATCAAATACTTTCAGCCTGCATCGCTGATATGAACACTGAGGCTAGGTATTTCTGACCACCAATAAAACTGAATTCATGCTGGCTTGGAATTTTGAAGTTGACAGTCTTCCTGAAGCAGTCAACTGAAGCATGACAGGAGGTCAACCAATCCATTCCAAGGATAACATCGAAAAACTTCAGTGGGAGGACAATGAGATTAGCATTCAACCTCCTATTCTCCAAGATAATTGGGCAAGATTTGCATACTGTGTCAACTTTCATAACATCTCCATTTGGAAGCGCAATATGCAACTCTTGCTCAGAGGAATAGGTGCCAATGATGCATTCTTGTCAAGATAAATGTCAGATATGAAAGAATGCGTGGCACCCGGGTCAATTAAAGTTTGAGCATAAGCAGTACCTACTTTAATCATTCCTGGACATAAGTGTAATTTGTTTTAACATTAAGGATTGAACCTAACTTTTTATTATCTGTCAATGCATTGCACTAGATAAGAATGTAATACTAGATATAACATTAAAGGGTATACCTGTCACCACAGAATTAAAGACGGCAGCGTCCTGCTGAGTGAGGTTGAAGACCCATCCCTGGGTCCTCGGTGGCTGCTGTTGATACTGCTGGCTCATTCCTTGACTTAAAGAATGCTGTTGATCCTTTCGAAAGGGACAGGTAGCAATCTTGTGATCAGTTTTCCCACAGACCAAGCAGGCACCAGTCACTCTGCGGCAAGGCTTTCCAGGGTGGGAGTTACCACAATGAATGTAACGAGTCTCCTTATTCTGTGGTTCAGCTGGAGCCTGCTGTGCACCCTTCTTCTTGGCCTGAGCAGAGGATTGGCCAGAAGTAGGCCCTTTTCTCTTCTTCCACAGCTCCCAATCCTTTTGAACAACATTCATATCCCTCTCAATCACCAAGGCCTTATTCACTACAGCACTGTAACTGAGGAGCTCAAATGCATTGACCGCTTGCCTCAGTCTGGGTCGCAGTCCCTCAGTGAATCTGGTGACCTTGGCCATTTCATTGGTCACAATATTTGGAGCAAAACGGGCCAACCTTGTGAATTCAGCTTCATACTGGGCCACAGAAAGATCCTTTTGCTCCAATTTGATAAACTCTGATTCCATCTGTCTCTGTACACTCCTGGGAAGTATTTATCGAAGAATATCTCTCTAAACTCTCCCCAAGAAATAATATGTCCATTCCGACGCTGCTCCTCAACTAACCACCAATCATAGGCTTCTCCCTGGAGAAGGTAGGTGGCAAATCTGATCCGCTCCATATCCTGACTACCATGGACCATAAAAGCCTTCTCCATGTCTCTCACCCACTGCTCAGCATCAACAGGGTTGGTGGATCCAGAGAAAGGGGCAGGGGCAAACTTCTTGAAGTCTGCAAAGCTGCGGCCAACCCCTATCCAGGATTGAGATGGAGTAGGCTGGTTCTGTGGAGCAGTAGAGTCGGGCTGAGTCTGTGGAACAGGAGGGGCAGGCTGTGTCTGCGGGGCAGTGTGAGCAGGCTGAGTGGACAAGGCCTGCAGAATCTGATGCTGCAAGTCCCGCATCGACTGCGCCATACCCGAGAGAACCTGAAGCATCTCGGTCTGGAGTTGCTGCTGATCAGTCCCGACTGAATTGGCAGGGCAGCAGCTCCGGTGGCTTCCAGACCTCCCGGTTGGCCAGCATTACCAACCTGGGAACCCTCATCATTTTATCGACTTCTAGTGCGACGTGCCATTCTTATCTCCTGATAAATTAGTTGTAATTAATATCATTGTAAACATTAATTGTTAGGCTTTCAAAGCATAATATCTGAAATTCCTCTAAATTTATAATTGTCTCAATGTCATTCTAGTGTTTTGCCTAAAGTGTCATCATGTATATGTCCCTAATGTCATAACCTGGCTCTGATACCACTAAAGCTGTCACGCCCCAGTCCCAAAATTTGAGCTAGGATGATGACCCGCCGCATGCCAGGCATGCAAGGCGTCTCGAACTTCATCACATAAATCAATATAAAGCAAAATTCAAATCCATGATTTATTACAAACCATAATTATCAGTCTTGGGCTACCTGCCCTACACACAAGCAAATCTGAACTAAATCAATATAATGGAACTAAGTCTATTTAATAGAAGCTCCTTCTATTCCAATTATCCTTCTTCATTCCTGAGGCTCTGAAAAACATTGTGAGAATTCTATGAGCTCACACTCAATAAGTAAGCCTAATATAATTTCAAAATTCATTTATCATGCTATCAGCATATTCATGTCATCATATCAAAATAATTTGAAGTTCAATTAATAACAATACTAGAATATGCGATGTAAACCAAACATTGTTTATACTATCATTTTTCTTTATATGTCCCACGGCCCTACAAACACATCTTGTATATCACTCTTAAATATCCCCTAAGAGGAAGGGTCCTGGTACCAGTATTCTATCATCTGTCATGTGATAATCTGTCATGTGATAATCTGTCATATGAGAACCGCGGCGACACATAAAGTTTTACTGTCATTATCATAATTACATATTCATCCCGATAGTAACAACATGATTTTGCAAGATTAACATAATTACATTTAACTGTAAGTTCATAGTTTATAAATTAAATAATTTCTAAAATTATAATACTTGACTTACTTACCTCAGTACGCAAATTTCAATTGATAACTCAGCTAATTGGACACCTGGGAACCTACAGTATCATTTTTCATTTTTAAATTTCTAAAATCTAAATTATAAAATAATTCTTAAACTCTACCCAAACCACTTCATGGGCCCAACTTTGGGCTCGAATATCTCTCAATGTATACACCCAAATAGGGAAACAAATTATCCCCAGAAACTAGAATCAATCCTGATTCGGGCCATATAATTATTTTGCCAATCTCGGCCCATTATAGGGCCCAACACCTTGCCCAAAAAACTCTAGAAACGGCCCAAAAGGGCCCAAAGATAGGACGGCCCAAATAGTCCAACAATTTCTTATTACCCAGCTCCTCTGTTTCTTTTGAAACAAAGGAGCCGAGAGTGGTGCCAGCGGCCAGGGCCGCCGCCGGCCAAATTGGAGGCGGCCCGGCCCTGTTGGCCAACCGGGGCCGGCCGCCGCGGACGGCCTCCCCCCCTCTCTCTCTCATCAATTTATCTCCCATTCTCTCTTTCTCTCTTCGTCTCTCGCGCATCCTTCACTGTGCCGGCGCAAATCCGGCCAAATTGGCGTCGGTCCGATCACCGTTGGCCGGACCAGAGCCGGCTGTCGTCGCGGCCGGCCTCCCCTCCTTCTCTCTCCCCAATTTTCTCTTTCTTTTTCTCTTTCTCTCTCACTGTCTACCGTGGCCAAGAAGCGTGCCGGCGGCACGGCCGGCCACCATGGCCGGCCGGACCTCCACCGGAAGCACGCCCGGAGCCGGTGGAGGTCGCCGACCAAGGCTCAGGGCGAAGCGGCGAGCACGCCGCCGGGCCCGAACCAAGGATCGGACCACCGGCAATCCTTTCCATGTGGCTTCTCTCTCCCGTCTCAGCTCTCTCTCTCTCTCTCTCCTTCGGCACCCCACCGGACGCCGTCCCGATGCCGGTGGGGTTGTCGGCCAAGGCTCAGGCCCGGTGAGGCGGCGGGCATGCCGCCGGGCCTAAACCCGCGTCGACACAGGGAAGGGACTGGGGTTTCCTTAATCCGGTTCCTCCCTATCTCTCTTTAACTTTCTCTCTCTCCCTCCCAGGCATAGATAGAGGACTTACCAGAGCAGATGCGTGCACGATGATGATGGGAAGGAGGCATTCGTGGATGATGGGAAGGAGGTTTCGGTGATCCTTTAAAGGCGATGCAGAGTCCTCAAATCAAGGGACTCTGTTAGTTAGAGATATTTGAAATTCAAATCTTTAGAGTCTATCATCACGATTTCGTGATAACTTTCACGAGCAGTTGAGAAATCCAAGGGATTACACAGATTTTGTAAGATACATGAAAAAGAAAAATATAAAATAAAATAAATGGAAAGAGATATATTTCTTGTCAAAGATGCTATGCATATAAATAAGTTATTTTATATGTAATTAAATACTAATTATATGCTAATAACTTAGAAAGTATATAGCATATAGGGCATATAAATATTACATTCATCAATTATGTATCAATAAAAAAACCATAATTTAAAATTTAATGTGTCTATAATAATTATATCCAATAACATTTTTATATTTTTCACTTAAAAGGTCTAAAATCATGTTTATCAAAGAATTTAGCATTCTTTAAAATTAATTTTTCTTTTGCAGTGGTCAATATATCAGTGGCAAGATTTCATTCCAAGCCACGAGTATCTCAAATAATATTATAATTACTAAGGAAGCTATCAATTCCTTTCATAATGTGATTCCTTTTATACCCTTAATGGCTATCAAACTAGATACGAAAGTATTTATGATAGATTTAATTGGGATTATCTTGTGGCTGTCCTTTATAACTTTAGTTTTCTTGTGATAATAATCAAATGTATTAAAGGTTATATTCGCTTCTCTTTTTTCAAAGTTGATGAATGGTACACCTACTTAGTTCTTTTGCTCTTAAATGGAGCTTCACCAGAGCTACTAATTATCTCAAGTTTGTTTTTCCTTTATGTTGAAAATGACTTAGGAATAAGGTTTTGGTTGATGGTTATTAGGCTAATAGAAGAAGTCCTTTTATTAGTTACTTATTGTGGAATAGGATAAAAGGTGCTTTTGATATTTTTTTAATGATAAAGCCATAAAGGCTATTACATATTTGTAGAATTGAAATTTTAAATATTTAAGAAAACTCTAATACCACTACAGGAAAAATCAGAAATAGTGACGCCAATTTAGCGACGCATTTTTGCGTCACTAAATTGCGACCAAATTGCGACAACTCAGCGAGAAAAAAAGATAGCGACTCAATTAGCGATGCAATAATAATGCGTCGCAATATAGCGACGCATTAGCGACGCAAAAACCAGAAAATAAAAAAAATCGTTAATATAGCGACGCAGTGATTGCGTCGCTATTTAGCGACGCAATAGCGTTGCAAATAATAAAAAAATAAAAATATATAATTTTTAATATAGCGACGCATTAGCGATGCAAAAACCGTTTTAATTTAAAAAAAATCGTTAATATAGCGACGCAGTGATTGCGTCACTATTTAGCGACGCAATAGCGACGCATTTAATAAAAAAATAAAAATAATAATTTTCAATATAGCGACGCATTATTGCGTCGCTAAAACCCAGAAAATTTAAAAAAATTTGTTAATATAGCGATGCAGTAATTGCGTCGCTATTTAGCGATGCAATAGCGACGCAAATACCAAAAAATTAAAAAAATTTAATTTTTAATATAGCGACGCAACATTGAATCGCTATATTGCGATGCAAATTTTGCATCGTAATATAGTGATGCATTAGCGACGCAAAAACTCAAAAAATTAAAAAAATTCGTTAATATAGCGACGCAACGGTTGCGTCGCTATTTAGCAACGCAATAGCGACGCATATACCAAAAAAAAAAAAAATTAATTTTTAATATAACGATGCAAAAACCCAAAAAATTAAAAAACAAATCGTTAATTTAGAGACACATATAATAAAAAATAATAATTTTTTTTGTGGCTATGGTCGGCAACCAAGGCCGTGGCCTGGCCATAGCTAGGCCGCCGATAAAATTAAAAAAATGGGCTTTTTTTCCACAACCCCTCCCGTGAAAAAAAATAATAAAAAATATAAAGTGGTTCCCCCTTTCTTGCCGGTCACGGCAGTGTCCGTCATCGATCATCGCCGATCGGGATCATGGCTTGGATTGATCAACCATCGGATCGTCGCATATCGGTTGGATCGCAACCGTTGGATCGATCATCGCTGATCGGGATCATGGCTTGGATCGATCGCAACTGTCGGATCGTCGCCGATCGGATGGATCGTAGCGGTCAGATCGATCATTGCCGATCGGGATCATGGCTTGGATCGATCGCAACCGATCGGATATTGTCGCTGATCGGATGGATCACAACGTCGAATCAATCATCGTTGATTAGGATCATGGCTTGGATCGATCTCAAACGTTGGATCATCGCCGATCAGTTGGATCGCAATCATCGGATCGATCATCGCCGATCGGGATCAAGGGTTCCATCGATCGCAACCATTGGATATCATCACCGATCAGATGGATCACAACCGTCGGATTGATCATCGCCGATCGGGATCATGGCTTGGATCGATCGCAACCATCCGATATCGATCGCAACGGTTGGATCGATCATCGCCGATCGGGATCATGGCTTTGATCGATCGCAACCGTCGGATCATCGCCGATTGGATGGATCACAACGATCGAATCGATCATCGCCGATCAGGATCATGGCTTGGATCGATCGCAACCGTCGGATCGTCACCGATCGATTCTATATGTAAACGGTCGGATCGATCATCCCCGATCGGGATCATGGCTTGGATCACTCGCAATCGTCAGATATCGTCACCGATCGGATGGATTGCAATGGTTAGATCGATCATCGCCGATCGGGATCATGGCTTTGATCGATCGCAACAGTCGGATCATCGCTGATTGGATGGATGGCAATGATCGGATCGATCATCGCCGATTGGGATCATGGCTTGGATCGATTGCAACCGTCGGATCGTCATCGATCGGATGGATCGCAGCGGTCGGATCGATCATCGCCGATCGGGATCATGGCTTGGATCACTCGCAACCATTGGATATCGTAGCCGATCGGATAGATCGAAATGGTCGGATCGATCATCGCCGATCGGGATCATGGCTTGGATCGATCGCAACCGTCGGATCATCGCTGATAGGTTGGATCGCAACGGTCGGATCAATCATCACCGATCGGGATTGTGGCTTGGATCACTCGCAACCATCGGATATCATCGCTGATTGGATGGATCGCAATCGTCGAATCGATCATCACCGATTAGGATCATGGCCTGGATCGATCGCAACCGTCGGATCGTCGCCGATTAGTTGGATCGCAACGGTCGGATCGATCATCGTCGATCGGAATCATGGGTTCAATCGATCGCAATCATCGGATATCATCGCCGATCGAATGGATCGCAACCATTGGATGATCATCGCAGATCAGGTTCATGGCTTAGATCGATTGCAACCGTCGGATCGTCGTTGATCGGATGGATCGCAACAGTCAGATCGATCATCCCCGATCAGAATCATGGCTTGGATCGATCGCAACTATCGGATATCATCTCCGATCGGATGGATTGCAACGGTCGGATCGATCATCGCCGATCGGGATCATGGCTTGGATCGATCGCAATCGTTGGATCGTCGCCGATCGGATGGATCGCAGCGATCGGATAGATCATCGCCGATCAGGATCATGGCATGGATCAATCGCAACCGTCGGATCATCGCCGATCGGATCGATAGCAACGATCGAATCGATAATCGCCGATTGGGATCATGGCTTGGATCGATCACAACCGTCGGATCATCGCCGATCGGTTGGATCACAATGGTCGGATCGATCATCGCCGATTGGGATCATGGCCTGGATCGATCGCAACCGTCGAATCATCGCCGATTAGTTGGATCACAACCATCGGATCGATCATCATCAATCGGGATCATGGGTTCAATCGATCGCAACCGTCGGATGTCATCGTCGATCGAATGGATCGCAAACGTCGGATCGATCATCGCCTATCGGGATCATGGCTTGGATTGATCGCAATCGTCCGATCATCACCGATCGGATGGATCTCAGCGATCGGATTGATCATCGCCGATCGGGATCATGGCCTTGATCGATCGCAACCGTCAGATCATCATCGATCGGATGGATCACAACGGTCGAATCGATCATCGCCGATCGAGATCATGGCTTGGATCGATCGCAACCGTCGGATCATCGCTGATCGGTTCTATATGTAATGGTTGGATCGATCATCTTCGATCGGGATCATAGCTTGTATCACTTGCAACCATCGGATATCGTAGCCGATCGGATGGATCGAAACGGTCGGATCGATCATCCCGATCGGAATCATGGCTTGGATCGATCGCAACCGTCGTATCATCGCCGATCGGATCGATAGCAGCGGTCGGATCGATCATCGCCGATCGGGATCATGGCTTGGATCGATCACAACCGTCGGATCGTCGCCGATCGGTTGGATCGCAATGGTCGGATTGATCATCGCCGATTTGGATCATGGCATGGATCGATCGCAACCGTCAGATCGTCGTCGATTAGTTGGATCGCAACCGTTGGATCGTTCATCGCCGATCAGGATTATGGGTTCAATCAATCGCAACCGTCGGATATCGTCGCTGATCAGATGGATCGCAACCGTCAGATCGATCATCGCCGATCGGGATCATGGCTTGGATCGATCGCAACTGTCAGATCATTGCCGATTAGTTGGATCGCAACCGTTGGATCGTTCATCGCCGATCGGGATTATGGGTTCAATCGATCGCAACCATCGGATATCATGCCGATCAGATGGATCACAACCATCGGATCAATCATCGCCGATCGGGATCATGGCTTTGATCGATCACAACCGTTGAATCGTCGTGATCGGATGGATGGCAACGGTCGGATCGATCATCGCCGATCGGGATCATGGCTTGGATCACTCGCAACTGTCGGATATCGTAGCCGATCGGATGGATCGAAATGGTCGGATCGATCATCGCCGATCGGGATCATGGCTTGGATTGATCGCAATCGTCGGATCGTCACTGATCGGTTGGATTGCAACGGTCGGATCGATCATCACCAATCGGGATCATGGCTTGGATCGCTCGCAACCGTCGAATATCGTCACTGATCGGATGGATTGCAATCGTTGAATCAATCATCGCCGATTGGGAACATGGCTTGGATCGATCGCAACCGTCGGATTATCGCCGATTAGTTGGATTGCAACCATCGGATTGATCATCGCCGATCGGGATAATGGGTTCAATCGATCGCAACCATTGGATATCATCGCCGATTGGATGGATCGCAACCGTCGGATCGATCATCGCAGATCGGGATCATGGCTTAGATCGATCGTGACCATCAGATTGTCGCTGATCGGATGAATCACAATGGTCGGATCGATCATCCCCGATCAGAATCATGGCTTGGATCGATCGCAACCATCGGATATCGTCCCCGATCAGATGGATCGCAACGATCGAATCGATCATCGCCGATCGGATCATGGCTTGGATCGATCGCAACCGTCGGATTGTCGCCGATCGGATGGATCACAGCGGTCGGATCGATCATCGCCGATCGGGATCATGGCTTGGATCAATCGCAATCGTCGGATCGTCGCCAATCAGATCGATAGCAGCGGTCGGATCGATCATCGCGATCGGGATCATGGCTTGGATCGATCGCAACCGTCGGATCATCGCCGATCGGTTGGATCGCAATGGTCGGATCGATCATCGCCGATTGGGATCATGGCCTGGATCAATCGCAACCGTCGGATCATCGCCGATTAGTTGGATCACAACCATCGGATCGATCATCACCGATCGAGATCATGGGTTCAATCGATCGCAACCGTTGGATATTGTCGCCGATCGGATGGATCGCAACTGTCGGACCAATCATCGCCGATCGGGATCATAGCTTGGATTGATCTCAACCGTCCGATCATCGCCGATCGGATGGATCATAGAGGTCGGATCGATCATCGCCGATCGGGATCATGGCTTTGATAGATCGCAACCGTCGGATCGTCGCCGATCGGATGGATCGCAACGGTCGAATCGATCATTGCCGATCGAGATCATGGCTTGGATCGATCGCAACCGTCGAATCGTCGCCGATCGGTTGGATCGCAATGGTCGGATCGATCATCGCCGATTGGGATCATGGCCTGGATCGATTGCAACCGTCGGATCGTCGCCGATTAGTTGGATCGCAACCGTCGGATCAATCATCACCGATCGAGATCATGGGTTCAATCGATCGCAATCGTCAGATATTGTCACCGATCAAATGAATCGCAACCGTCGGATCAATCATCGCCGATTGGGATCATGGCTTGGATTGATCGCAACCGTCCGATCATCGCCGATCGGATGGATCGCAGAGGTCGGATCGATCATCGCTGATCGGGATCATGGCTTTGATCGATCACAATCGTCAGATCATCGCCGATCGGATGGATCGCAACGGTCGAATCGATCATCGCCGATCGAGATCATGGCTTGGATCGATCGCAACCGTTGAATCATCGCCGATCGGTTCTATATGTAATGGTCGGATCGATCATCTCCGATCGGGATCATGGCTTCGATCACTCGCAACCATCGGATATCGTAGCCGATCGGATGGATCGAAATGGTCAGATCGATCATCCCCGATCTGAATCATGGCTTGGATCGATCGCAACAGTCGGATCGTCGCTGATCGGATCGATAGAAGCGGTCAGATCGATCATCGCCGATCAAGATCATGGCTTGGATCGATCGCAACCGTCGGATCGTCGCCGATCAGTTGGATCACAACGGTCGGATCGATCATCGCCGATTGGGATCATGGCCTGGATCGATCGCAACCATCGGATCGTCGCCGATTAGTTGGATCGCAACCATCGGATCATTCATCGCCGATCGAGATCATGGGTTCAATCGATCGCAACCGTCGGATATCATCGCCGATCAAATGGATCGCAACTGTCGGATCGATCATCACCGATCGGGATCTTGGCTTGGATCGATCGCAACCGTCGGATCATCGCCGATCTGATGGATCGCAACGGTCGAATCGATCATTGCCGATCGGGATCATGGCTTGGATCGATCGCAACCGTTGGATCATCGCCGATCGGTTCTATATGTAATGGTCGGATCGATCATCCCCGATCTGGATCATGGCTTGGATAACTCGAAACAGTCGGATATCGTAGCCGATCGGATGGATCGAAACGGTCGGATCGATCATCCCCGATCGGAATCATGGCTTGGATCGATCGCAACCGTCGGATCATCGCCGATCGGATCGATAGTAGCAGTTGGATCGATCATTGCCGATCGGGATCATGGCTTGGATCGATCGCAACTGTCGGATCGTCGCTGATCGGTTGGATTGTAACGGTCGGATCGATCATCGCCGATTGGGATCAAGGCCTGGATCGATCGCAACCGTCAGATCGCCGACGATTAGTTGGATCGCAACCGTCGGATCGATCATCGCCGATCGGGATCATGGGTTCAATCGATCGCAATCGTTGGATATCATCGTCGATCAGATGGATCGCAACCGTCGGATCGATCATCGCCGATCGGGATCATGGCTTGGATCGATCGCAACCGTCCGATCATCGCTGATCGGATGGATCGCAGCGGTCGGATTGATCATCGCCGATCGGGATCATGGCTTTGATCGATCGCAACCATTGGATCGTCGCTGATCGGATGGATCGCAACGGTCGAATCGATCATCGCCGATCGAGATCATGGCTTGGATTGATCGCAACCGTCGGAACGTCGCCGATCGGTTCTATATGTAATGGTCGGATCGATCTTCCCCAATCGGGATCATGGCTTGGATCACTTGCAACCGTCGGATATCATAGCCGATTGGATGGATCGAAACGGTCGGATCGATCATCCCTGATCGGAATCATGGCTTGGATCGATCGCAACCGTCGGATCATCGCCGATCGGATCGATAGTAGCGGTCGGATCGATCATCGCCGATCGGGATCATGGCTTGGATCGATCGCAACCATCGGATCGTCGCCGATCGGTTGGATCGCAATGGTCGGATCGATCATCGCCGATTGGGATCATGGCCTGGATCGATCGCAACCGTCGGATCGTCACCGATTAGTTGGATCGCAAACGTCGGATCGATCATCGCCGATCGGGAACATGGGTTCAATCGATCGCAACCGTCGGATATCGTCGCCGATCGGATGGATCGCAACCGTCGGATCGATCATCGCAGATCGGGATCATGGCTTAGATCGATCACAACCATCGGATCGTCGCCGATCGGATGGATCGCATCGATCGGATCCAAGCTATAATGCATCGTAATATTAGTTTATAAATTAATAAACTAATATTACGATGCAACGTATTTGCATCGCAATATTGCGATGCATAACGGATGCGTCGCAATATTAGTTTTAAATTAATAAACTAATATCAATATTTGTAATATTAAATTAATAAACTAATATCAATATTGCGATGCAGTATAATTGCGTTACAATATTGCGATGCATAGTAGATGCGTCGCAATATTAGTTTGTTAATTTGAAACTAATATTGCGACGCATTCATAATGCGTCGCGATATTAGTTTCAAATTAACAAACTAATATTGCGATGCATAATGGATGCGTCGCAATATTAGTTTTAAATTAACAAATAATATTGCGATGCATCCATTATGCGTCGCAATATTGCGACGCATTCATAATGCATCGTAATATTGATATTAGTTTATTAATTTAATAATATAAATATTGCGATGCATTGCATTTGCGTCGCAATATTGCGACGCATAATGCCTGCGACGCAATATTTGTAATATTAAATTTTTAAACTAATATTACGATGCATAGCATATGCGTCGCAATATTGCGACGCAAATAAGATGCATCGCTAATTTCTCGCCAAAATGCCTAATGGTGGCAACTTAGCGACGCAATCAGCGATGCATAATTAGCGTCGCTGATTAGCGACATATTAGCGACGCAATCTTGCGTCGCTAATCCTGATTCATAAATCCGTGCGGATCCCCCTCTTCTTCTTCCTCCTCACGAGCCTGAACCCCCCCTCCCGCCTTCTCCTTTCTCATCCTCCGTCTTCCCCACATCCGGCATCTCTCCGCGGCTCTTCGGCCCCGAATCACTCGCCAGGTACTCCTCTCCCCCCTCTAAAAAAAAATTAACAGTGGGGGGGGGGGGGGGGAATCCCCCCCCCCCTTCCCGTCTACTCGACCGTGGCCGGTCGTGGCCTGGCCATAGTGGCCAGGCCAGTGGCCAGCCACGGGAAAAATTAATTTAACAGGGGGGAACCCCTCCCCCCCTCCCGTCTTCTCCGGCCACGGCTGCGGCCGTGGCCAGTCGTGGCCTGGCCACAGTGGCCAGGCCACGGAAAAAAAATATATTAACAGTAGGGGGGGGGGGAAGTTTTTCGCTCGTGGATGTATGCAAGGATAAAAGATGGCTTGCTTAATCCGGATTTTCTGAATGGATTGAAAGAATTTATCGCATTTGCATGTAACCAACCTGAATGGATGGATGGGCCTAGGATTAGGTGCCCATGCAACTTTCACATGTGTCAGAATAAAGTCTACAGAGATGTTGAAACTGTTAAGGTGCATTTGTGTAAAAAGGGGTTTGTTCCTGATTACGATGTTTGGTATTGTCATGGTGAACCAGAGGAAATTCCAGCAACTGTTACAAGCCAACAAGTGTCAATTCCTATAGATGAACCATTTGTGAATTTAAACACATATGAAGAAATGGTGATGAATGCATCGGGTAATGAATTCAATCAGAATACATTTATGGAAGAACCAAATCCAGATGCACAACAATTTTATGATATGTTGCGTGCTGCAAATCAAGAATTATATCCTGTTGTGAGGGCCATTCCCAGTTGTCTACGGCTGCTCGGTTGTTGAATATTAAGGCAGAATATCGATTATCAAAAAAGGCGTTCAATTCTGTAGCTGGGTTAATCAAGGAAATTTTGCCAAATGATAATGTTGTAGCATACAGTTTTTACTCAACGAAGAAGTTGTTGCATGGGCTTGGGCTCCCAGTTAATAAGATCGATTGTTGCTTGAAAAATTGCATGATATATTGGGGTGAAGACTCAGAGCTGCGATGGTGTAAGATTTATGGGCAATCGAGGTACAAAAATGGCGAAGGAGGAGCTAGTACAAGTAGGAGGAAAAGTGTGCCTTACAAGAGGATGCATTACTTTCCTCTTACTCCACGCCTGCAGAAATTATACAGATCTGAGGCTACAGCTGCTGATATAAGATGGCATGCCGAACATGAATCTAAAGAGAATGAAATGCGGCATCCATCAGATTCAAAAGCTTTGAAGCATTTCAATGAAAATCATCCTGATTTCGCTAAAGATATAAGGAATGTGAGATTAGGTCTTTGAACCGATGGCTTCCAACCATTTGGTCAAGCGGGCCAATAGTATTCATGTTGGCCTGTGATACTGACTATATATAACCTTTCTCCGTGGAAGTGCATGAAAGATTCTGCAATGTTTTTAACAGTTTTGGTTCCAGGACCATCAAATCCAAAGGAAAAGATTGATGTCTTCTGCAACCGTTGGTGGCCGAATTGAAAATATTGTGGGAAACAGGAGTCATAGCCTACAACATTTCTATGAAACAGAATTTCATCATGAGAGCTGCTTTGATGTGGACAATAAGTGACTTCCCGGCATATGCAATGTTGTCTAGTTGGAGCACTGCTGGACGTCTGGCATGCCCCCATTGCATGTATGATTCGGATGCATTTACATTGCAGAAGAGTGGTAAGCAGTCATGGTTTGATAATCATAGGAAGTTCTTGCCTCCAAATTATCCTTACAGGCGTAACTTGACCGCCTTCCAGAAGAACAAAGCAGTCACAAAATTTGCCGAACCGGTTAGGTCCGGCACAGATATATTTGATACTATAGAGCATTTGGGGTTGAGGTATGCTTGGGAACCAGATGCATATAGAATAAATGGCCGTATATGTAAAGAACATAACTGGAAGAAGAGGAGTATATTTTAGGATTTGCCGTATTGGAGCACAAATCTCATCCGGCACAACTTGGATGTTATGCATATCGAGAAAAATTTCTTTGATAACATATTTAACACGGTGCTAAACATCCCGGGAAAAACCAAAGACACTGCAAAGTCAAGAGAAGAACTTAATCTTTATTGCAGAAGAGGTGATTTGAAAAGGAGTGCCGACATGACCTATCCTAAAGCCTGTTACACTCTTGACAGAAATTCACGAGAAGTATTATGTAACTGGGTTAGAGGGTTAAAATTTTTAGATGGTTATGCTTCAAATATCGGTAGGTGTGTGGACATGCATAAGCTCAAGTTGTTCGGCATGAAGAGTCACGACTGCCATATTTTCATGCAACGGTTATTGCCTATAGCTTTTCGTGAGTTGCTTCCGCACCATGTCTGGAAGGCATTGACGGAGCTCAGCTTGTTCTTCAAGGAGTTATCTGCCGCAGTCATTACTTCTGCATCCATGGCAAGGCTTGAGGAGGAAATTCCAATTATTTTATGCAAGCTAGAGCGAATATTTCCTCCCAGTTTTTTTTGACTCAATGGAACATTTACCGGTTCACTTGCCATACGAAGTGAGCATAGCTGGTCCCGTGCAGTATCGCAGGATGTATCCTTTCGAAAGGTAAATATATACATCAGTAAGACATGTTGACATTTCAAATATTATTTCATTGCGAGAACATTGGTTTTTTTTTTTTCACCTTTACATATAGGTACCTTAAGAAGTTAAAAAATAATATGCGTAATAAGGCAAGGGTTGAAGGTTCAATATGTAATGCACATTTGGTCGAAGAAGTTTCAGCTTTTGCTTCGCATTACTTTGAGAGTCACGTCCGCACGAGGAGCCGAAATGTTGGTCATAACGATGACGTATATGTGGACGAAGGAGAACCTAATAATGGTAGAATATCAGTTTTTAAAGGTATCGGCCATTCATTTGGGGCGCAGAAGTCAAGAAATCTTAGCGATATAGAGTATAATGCAGCACATTATTGCATCCTAATGAACTATAGAGAAGTCGATCCATACATTGAGTAAGTATATAGTTCAATGCTTAATTGGAACTTCTAATTTAAATTGCAATATACCATAATATTTAATTGCTAACATATGTTTTAATCCTTATCATCCCATAAGGATGTATTGTGATAGACAACGACAGATGAATCCCGACATTAGTCAAGTTGCCATTGGGCAGAAGTTAAAAACGGAGTTCGCTTACTAGTTTTATGAATTTGTGAGTAGTATCACTCAATCAATTTCAATAATGGCTTTTATTTTTGAATTGGTTGTGAATAGCTTATTAATTTATAGGTAAATGGTCCATGGTCCACAACCGATAATATTTTCATTAAATATCTATCACAATGGCCATTGGAGACTGTAACAACCTCTACTGGCTATTTTGTTAATTGGTACAAATTTCAGATTGAACAACTAGCAGCTTCAAGAGGCACGCAGAACTAGGGCGTGTGTGTTAAAGGAGAAAGTGTTGGAGCAAATATGCAGGATTATTACGGAAAGTTAGTAGAGGTGGTTGAAGTTGAATATCCCGGTTGGCCTATTAAACGAACCGTATTGTTTCGTTGCGATTGGTTCGATCCGACACTTCCTGTGGGAAAAATGGTTCATAACGACTACAGTCTAGTTGAAGTGAACCATCGACGAAGATTGCAGAAATATGATCCATTCATCCTTGCATTCCAAGGTCAGAAAGTGTTTTACTGCAGATATCCAAGTTTGTGCAACGACAAGCGAGATTGGTGGGCTGTTTCTAAAATCGTCCCACGTTCAACAATCGTAATAGATGAGAGTTCATCAAGTCAATTAGCCGAGTGCCCTGCATTTCAAGAGGATGAGATGGAAATGCATGCAATTGAGGACGATACAAGGGCTCCTGAAACATCACTTAGAGATCCAAATGGTGATGTCCAAGAAATTACGGATTCAAACGTTCAATTTCCTTCCGATGATAATGAAACTGAATCGCAGTCGATACGGCATCGGATGTTGAACCAACATTTCACGAAACAAATAAAACCGACTAAACATAGAGGTTTTTTTAAATTCAATTTATTTTTACAAATGTTATATTTTTACATATTTAATCATTAATTGTAATAACATTCATGAATCTTTAGTATTTTCAGTATGACGGGCCGAGGTAGATCTACCGGCGACAAACAGAGTGAGCAGAGACGTAGCCCTGCCGCATCAGATCCCATGAGCTTTGGAGATGGAGAGTTTTGATCTCCACACATCGCACAGCCTCCAGTCTCTTTAGCCATCGGTGGTGATCCTGCATTAGTATTATCATCCAGCCGATTGGCACATACATCCGAGAGTTCTTCCACCGTCGACCGCACCGTACTTGGATTGGATGCTCATGGGCTGCAAGTATATAGTAATTGTAAATATATCGTTTATGTTTTTAAGTCAATTACCTATAAACATATATTTTTTAACAGATTTATTGAGTAGCAACATGTATCGAGCCAGATCATCTCTATATTTCAGAGGCGTGCTGATTCCAGTGGCTACGATTGGTGCCATGTATCTGCAGCCACGAGGGAGTTTTATTTTTCAGAGTTTCAGGTAAACTTATTAAATACAATTTATGTTAAATTTCTTAATCTTAATAAATTCTTAAAGTAACTATTTATTTCAATGCAGAAAAAGTTTACGTGGGACCCTGCTATCCATGATGCCATTAGGGCAGCATGGAATGCTCTTACAGCATGCCGATACTCCGACATGCTTCATCGTTGGAGGACATCGGGTGAGCGTCCTGCCCATGTGCTAGAGGGTATTTAGCATGAGTGGCAGCAAGACGTAGCAGTCTGATGGCTGGTGCAGGAGGTCCGCATCAGCCAGCACAAACCACCGATCCGAGAGGGGCGGTCCTGGTATGGGTCTCCCCGCCACACTGCGGGTTCTATTTCGATTCAGAAGCACAGACGCCGCATAGTAAGAAAACTTAAATATTTTAATTACTAATTTAGTTATTTACAAATACTTTTATTTATATCAATTTTTATTTCTGTTGTTGTAGTCTGAACAGGAGGGCGGAGATCCTGGTGAGTTTCGTCTATTCAAGGCGACACACACCAGGAGGGACGGTTCCTGGGTCGATACACGATCACGGGAGGTTGCGGTAAGAAATTAGCTTTATATTGTATATGTTTAATTTCTAAAATTTTATTTAGAGAAATTTATTGATTCATTTATTGTTGATTTATAATTCAAAGGCACGAGTCAAGGAGCTTCAGTCCCAGGCATCGCAGGTCGACTCCATTGATGGGGGACCGCCCGTCGAACTCTCATCAGAGGAGAGTCGACGTGTGTTTTTGGAGGCTGTTGGTGCCCAGCCGTGAGACCGCAGGGTCTATGGTCTAGGCACTAGAGCTTCTACATATTTTCCCCAGTAGGCCTCCAGTTCGCGCTGTTGGCGATATTCCTGCCGAGCGTTTAGAGGGCATTCGGAGATCTATTACGGAGGAGGTTCGGCAGGAGGTTCGGTAGGAGATTCAGCAGGAGTTCGACCAGCGCACGGAAGTCCTTCAACACGAGTTCGACCAGCGCACAGAAGTCCTTCAGCACGAGCTCTCTACATAAGAGAGCAGATGCGTCACATGCAGGATTTGGTTAGCCGCATGTCACAGGGTTTTCAGCCACCACGTGATTATGGTAGTGGAGATTCTTGATGTATTTTTTTTCTTTACTTTTTATGTGTTGTACATGGAAACTTCAAAATTTTAATATATTAATTATTTTTAGAAATTTAATGATGAATGTTTCGATTAATATTAGTGTTTCGATCAATATCAGTGTTTCGATCATAATTTTTATAAATTTAACCATTTTAATTTATAATATTTTATATTTTTTTAAAAAATTTAATTAGCGATGCATTAGCAACTGAAATTGCATCGCTAATATATCTAAAATATTATTATTAAATATTGCGACGCATTCAATTGCATCGCAATATTGCGACGTAATTGAATGCGTCGCAATATTAAATTTAACCATTTTAATTTTAATCATTTTTATTTTAATAAAATATTTAATTAGCGACGTATTAGCGACTAAAATTGTATCACTAATATTTTTAAAATATTATTATTAAATATTATGATGCAACATCTTAGCGTCATAATATTGCGACGCACTTGGTTGCATCGCAATATTAAATTTAACCATTTTAATTTTTATATTTTTTAATAAAAATTTAATTAGTGACTCATTAGCGACTAAAATTGCGTCACTAATATTTCTAAAATATTATTATTAAATATTGCGATGCAACGACTTTGCATCGCAATATTGCGACGCAAAACGTTGCGTCGCAATTTTGCGACGCAATAAATGCGTCGCTGAGAGTCGCTATTTAGCGACACAATTATGACTAAATTCATTATGTGATGAGACTTACAGCGATGCTACAGTTGTGTCGCTAATGCATCGCAAAACCCAGTTTAGCGATGCATTAGTGACGCATTTTTGCGTCGCTATATTTATTTTCTATTGTAGTATACAATTATATAAAGAATATTCTAATAAAACTAATGCATAAGTCAGAAAATAAATCATTATTTAGGATCATGAGTTTTCCTTAATAACTAAATCCTTCAAATCAAAGAGATCTTATAGATTTAAAAAAATCTACAAAATTAGAAAATCCTATCATTAATGATCTTTAAAATCAAGCAATAATCAAATCAAATTTTCTTTGATTTAATTGAGATTCTTAACTCTCCCCCTTAAGTTGGCTTGAAGATGTCATTCATGGCTAGCTTGCTTACTAAATCATCAAAATGCTTCTTTGGTAATCCCTTTGTGAGTATATCTGCAACTTGTTCAGTCATAGGTATATAGGGCATAGCAATCAGCCCATTTTCTAGTTTTTTATTGATAAAATGTTTATTAACTTTCACATATTTAGTTCTGTCATGGAGTACTAGATTATGTGCAATGGCAATGGCAGCTTTATTATCCATAAAACTTCATAAATGCCATGGGCTACTACTCTAAACTCAGCTTAGGCACTACTTCTAGCCACAACATTCTTCTTTTTACTTTGCCAAGTTACTAGATTGCCTCCAATAGAAGCACAATACATTGAAGTTGATCTCCTATCAATTATACTTTCAGCCCAATCTGCATCAGTAAATACATCCACTTGGAGAAGTCCATAGTCTTATATAGAAGTCCTTTTTCTAGAGTCCCCTTTAAGTACCTTAAAATTCTATACATAGCACAAAGTGTCTCTGATTTGGTGAGTGTATGAATTGACTTACCATTTTATTGCAAATGCAATATCAGGACGAGTACGAGAGAGATAAATAAGTCTCCTAACTAAATGCTGATATTTTTCTTTGTCAATTACCTCTATAGAACTTGCTAGTTAGAGTTTCAAATTTGGTTTTATTGAAGTTTCTACTGCATTACACCCAAGTAAACATGTTTTATCTAATAACTCAAGTATATTTCCTTTGAGAAAAGACCTCTCTTGGATCTAGCAAATTCCATACCAAGAAAGTATTTCAGAGGACCCATATTTTCAATCTAAGATTCACTAGCTAGAGTTTTCTTTAGTCTTTCAAGTTCTGAATTGTTATTACGTGTTAAAACAATGTCATCCACAAAAACTATCAACATTGCAATCTTTCCTTCTCTTGACTGCTTGAGACTATACAAGGACTTCATTAATTTGCAAACATTTTCTTTTTCCAACTCTTCTTCAAAACCCGATGGTAAATCTATAAACACTTCTTCCTACAAATCACCATTTAAGAAAGCATTCTTTACATCTATTTAGTGTAAAAGCTAATTAAAATATTCTGCAAGAGAAAGTAAAATCCGAATTGAATTGATCTTTGCAATAGAAGAAAAGGTCTTTTAGCAATCAATTTCATATGTTTGCGTGAAACCTTTGGCTATTAGCCTTGCTTTGTATCTTTCAATGCTACCATTAGGCTTACATTTGATTATGACAACTTACTTGAATCCCATTGTTCTTTTCTTCTTAGGTAAATCAACAATTTCTTAAGTTCTATTTTTTAGTAGAGTATTCATTTCTTCTTAAATTGTCGATCTCCATCCGAATGTCCAAGTGCCTCTTGTATAGTTCTAGGAATAAACAAGTGAGAGATATTTGAAGTGAAAATCCTATATTTTTTGAGAGTCTTTAATAAGACATATATTTAGCAATAGAGTATTTGGTATTGTTGATCTCTTATTGATTTTGATGAATACAAAATAATTAAGTATTGTACTAATCATATTATTGTTGAGTTTAAGTAATTTCAGCTTATTCATCATGAAAGAAGATATTTGCTCTAGTTTAAGGTAAAGTTTAAATCAAATGAAAAGTAATACAGGTAAAGAATTAATTATATGTATGTGCTTTCCAATTTAAAAAGCTCTCAAAGATTTTGTAGTTCAAAATGAATTTTTCAAAGGACTTGAATTTCGTGACTACTGAATATTTTTTATGCTTGTTGTGTACACTTATTGTTTGAACAATTTATTTGCCAAAATAACTTTCAAGTTTAATTATATTTGCATTATCTTGAACTAGATTTAATTTTTTTACAAGTCATTCTTACAAACTCAGCAACCAAATCTTTTTGCAAAGTTCTTATTTAACTTCTACGTGTCTTGAATATTTTTTTGAAGTTGAATGAGTGCCAAAATTTTTTTTATGTGTTTATTGGATGACCGGATTCTAGTTATTGGCCGACCGAAATCCTTTGGCTATCTGTTTGGTTTTATGAGATATTTTGGAAAGAAAAGTTGGATGACCAATTCCCTCCCATCGGCCGACCAAATTCTTTGGCTCTCTATTTGGTTTTCTGAGATGTTTTGGAAAGAAAAGTTGGATGACCTCCCATCGGCCGACCGAAATCCTTTGGCACTTTGTTTGGTTTTCTGAGATGTTTTGTACAGAAAAGTTGGATGACCAATTCCCTCCCATCGGCTGACCAATTTTTTCAACCACTTTTGTTGGGTGATCGGTTTCTGGTATTGGGCTTCTAACATTTTTATAATGACTTTTGTTGGAAGACCGACCTTTTTTATTGGGCGACCAACTTTCTTCATTGGGTGGCCGACTCTTGAAGTTAGGCATCCAAGTTTTGTCGGCTCTTGGGTTTTGTCTCAGAAATTGCGTTAAGCCCGATTTTGGTCAGCGAATTAGTGACCGATTTGTTAAGAAAACTCTTGCAATGACTATTTCTCAATGGCTAAATGCATTTATTTATGTTTTCTTGTTTCACAATGGCTATATTATTTTGGTATGTTTAAATACCCTCTTGTACAATGATTCAAAGAGAGAAAAAGAAAAAAATCTTTGAAGAATAGAAAGAAAAAGAGAAAAAAAATACTTTGAAAGAGAGTTCATTCTTGAAAGAAAGTTGAAGAGATGCATTGATTGTTTTCAAAAGCCATTCTGAGTGCATTTACTTTTCATTCTTGGCGTGGTATAAAAGCTCCAACAATCCTTTCTTGAAAACCATTCAAGGCTTCCATGAAGGTTTCATTATTGTTGTTGCGTACTTAAAGAAAGAAGCCACCTCGTGTTGTGTTATTCAAGTCGTAAAGTATTTCTTTTTGAATATCTGCTCAATCATTAGGAGCATCTTGTATAAACATTACATTATTGTGCTTTGATTTGTGTTTCATAGTTGTGAAACGTATGAGGGTAGAGGTTTACCTGTGAGTGTATTTATAAGGCTTGCTTGTGCTTGAAAATATGCTTGCTAGCTAGGTAAGCTAGTGGTGCTAGAGAAATTCTCAAGGAATTCTTGGAAAGTGGATGTAGGTACCGAGTTTGGTGCCGAACCACTATAAACTTATTGTGTTTGTGTGTGATATTTTCTGTGATTATTTGCATATTAACCTCAGATCACTACTCATTATTTATTTGTGAAACAAAATCTAAGTGCACATATTTGCTAATTAATTTAATTTTTTAAGAAATCTAATTCATCCTTCCTCTTGGGTTACTATATCTGGGCAACAAGTGGTATCATAGCAGGTGCTCTTATTGTTAAGCCTTAAAAAGCTTTGAGCTAAAGATTGTGGCAACCATATTGAGTGAGGGACAATCACAAATAGGCTACCTTTATTTAATGGCATAAATTATAGTTATTGAAAAGCTAGAATAAAAATCTTCATCCAAGCACTTAACTATGATGTATGGAGTACCATAGTTAATGGTCCATACACACCCACGATAAGATCTAATGGCATGAAGATTCTAAAACCAAAATAAAATGGGATGAACATGATAAAAAGTTGGCTCATCTAAATGCTAAAGCCATGAATATTTTGTATTATTCATTGAATGCAAATGAATTTAACCGTATATCTACTTGTTCATCTGCAAAAAAAAAAAAAAGGGATAGATTAGAGGTTACCCATGAGGGTACCAATCAAGTAAAAATGTCCAAAATTAACATGCATGTTCATAGATATAAATTATCTAAGATGGACTCAAGTGAATCTATTTCTGATATGTTTTCTAGATTTATCGATATTATTAATGGGCTTAAAAGCCTTAGTAAATCTTATTCTAATATTGATCTTATGAGAAAGGTATTAAGGTCTTTGCCTAGGTCTTGGGAGGCCAAAGTAACTACTATTCAAGAGGCAAAGGATCTAAATACTTTACTTTTGGAGGAACTATTGGGATCCCTCATGGCGCACAAACTACAAGTCAAACAATGTGCGGATGAGAATGAATCAAAAAGAAGGAGAACCATGGCCCTTAAGATTTCGGATCAAAAAGAGGAATCAGATGAATCCTTGGAAGAAAGTGATGATGAGGACATGGCCTTTATTACTAGAAAATTTAAGAAGTTCATGAAAAGAAGAAAGTTTGGAGGAAGAAAAAGACCATTTGTAAAAGGAGAAGGAAGTAAGGAAAAAGAAAAAGAGATTATTTGTTAAGACCATATGTAAAAGGAGAAGGAAATAAGGAAAAAGAAAAGGAGATTATTTGTTATGAGTGCAAGAAATCGTGACACTTCAAGTCTGATTGTCCACAACTCAAGAAAGGTCCCAAGAAATTCAAGAAGGTATGATGGCTACTTGGAGTGATAGTGATAACTTAAGCTTCGAGAGAGAAGAAAAGAATGAAGTAGCCAACCTATGCTTCATGGCAAATGATGGAGAGGTAAGCCCTAGTTTTCTTGATGATTTTACTTTTGAAGAATTGCATAGTACTTTTTATAAATTAGTAGATAATTTTGCTAACCTTAGTTTTAAAAACAAAGATTTGAAAAATCAAATTCAAAATCTTTCTTTAGAAATTAATAAATGTATTGAAGAAAATAAATTTTTAAAGAAAGAAAATAAAGATTTGAAATATGAAGTAGATAGGCTTAAACTGACAATGGATAATTTATATTTAAGTTCTTCAAAACTAAACAAAATTTTGGATAGCCAAAGAGCCATTTTTGACAAAGCTGGATTAGGCTATAACCCCTTTAGAAAACAAAAACTTTTGAAAAATATTTTTGTGCATGATGGCCAATCATCAAATGTTATTTGTTTTAAAGGTGGCTTGAAGGGACACAAGTCTTATGCATGTAATAGTGTTAAGAAAGTTTGGGTTCCAAAAGAAACCATATTGACTAACCCCAAAGGACCCAAGAAAGCTTGGGTACCTAAAAGTAAAACTTGATATTATGTTTGCATGTGTGTCTTGCAACCCATGGATATAAAAGAAAGTGGTATCTTGATAGCGGGTGTTCAAGATCCATGCCATAATCGTAATTCATCACTTTGGAGGCTAAGGATAGAGGTATGGTCACATTTGGAGACAATAGCCAAGGTAAAATTATTAGTATTGATAAAATAGGTGTCACACCTCATACATATAATGACAATGTTTTACTTGTAAATGTTTAAAGCATAATTTATTGAGTATTAGTCAATTATGTGATAAAGACTTTAAGGTAATTTTTAAATTATCTATTTGCATTATTTCTAATTCTGCTGACAACTGCATAAAATTCATTTGTCATAGGCATAAAAATATTTATATTGTTGATTTGAATAATTTAAATAATCATGATTTGACAGTCTAGTTGCTATAAATGCTAAAGTAGATGAATCTAGTTGGTTATGGCATTGTAGACTTACACATATTAGCATGGATCTTCTTTTAAAATTACTTAAAAAGGATTTAGTGAAAGGTTTGCTAAAATTGAATTTTGAAAAAAATAAGATTTGTGATGTATGACAATTTGAGAAACAAACTAGAGTTTCATTTAAGTCCAAAAATATGATTTCAACTTCTAGGCCATTGAAATTATTGCATATGAATTTATTTAGGCCAAATAGAACCACAAGTCTAGACGGCAAGCGTTATGGTTTTGTAATTATCGATGATTTCTCTCTATTTACTTAGGTTTTACTTTTAGCTAGTAAAGATGAAGCATTTTTAGTATTTTTTAAAATTTATTCAAAAGATTACAAATGAAAAAGAAGTTTCGGTTTTATCAATTCGAAGTGATCATAGAAAAGAATTTGAAAATCATCTTTTCAAAAATTTTGTAATGAGCATGACATAAATCATAATTTTTCTGTACCTAGGATATCTCAACAAAATGGGATGGTAGAAAAAAATAGAACTTTGAAAGAAATGACCCATACCATGTTGTGTGAGAGCAATCTCCCAAAGTACTTTTGGGCAAAAGGAATCAACACTGCATGCTATATTTTAAATAGAGCCTTGATAAGACCAATTTTGAAAAAGACCCCATATAAGCTTTACAAAATAGAAAACCCAATATTGCATATGTTCATGTTTTCGGATGTCGTTGTTTTATTTTGAATAATAAAAAATCTAATCTTGATAAATTTGATGTAAAATCTGATGAAGGTATTTTTTTTGGCTACTCTTCTTCTAGTAGAGCATATAGAGTTTTCAATAAAGATACCTTAGTAGTTGAAGAGTCATTCATGTTGCAATTGATCAAGATAATGATCTTTCATCAAGAGAGAGAAAGGTAGTTGATGATGCAGGTGATATTGAAAATCAAGTAAACGAACTTATCTTGGATGATAAAGAGGACTCAATAGTCTAAGACAATTAAGAAAAGGTAAATGTCATCATCAATCATGAAGAACCTCAAGGTAATCATAACTTAGAAAGAGGTTGGAGGTATGTATATAATCATCCCAAAGAATTTATTATTGGTGATTCTTCACATGGTGTTAGAACTAGATCTTCATTTAGAGACGTATGTAATAACCTAGCATTTGTTTCTCACATTGAACCTAAATGCTATGATGATGCTAAGGATGATGTAGATTGGATCAATGCTATACATGAAGAATTAAACCTATTTAAAAGAAACAATGTATGGACATTAGTAGATAGGCCACATAATCATCTAATTATTGGGACTAAATGGGTATTTAGAAAAAAAATTGGATGAACTTGGTAACATAGTTAGAAATAAAGCAAGACTAGTAGCTAAATGTTATAATTAGGAAGAAGAAATTGATTTTGCTAGACTAGAAGCTATTAGATTACTACTTACTTTTGTATGCTTTATGAATTTTAAATTATATCAAATAGATGTCAAGAGTGCTTTTCTTAATGGATATACTGCCGAACAAGTATTTGTTAAACAACCATCAGGATTTGAGAATAACTTGTTTCCAAACCATGTTTTCAAATTAAATAAAGCTTTGTATGATTTGAAATAGGCTCAAGCGTGGTATGATAGGTTAAGTAAATTCTTGATTAGCAATAAATTCATTAGAAAAATATTGGCATAACTTTATTTATCAAAAGAGAAAATGATGATATGCTTATAGTTCAAATTTATGTAGATGACATCATTTTCGGTGCTACTAATGAATTATTATGATAAGACTTTGCTAAGCTTATGCAGAGAGAGTTCGAGATGAGCATGATGGTAGAATTAAATTATTTTCTTGGGTACAAATAAAGCAAAGTGATGAAGGAATCTTTATTTCCAAAGCAAGTACATCAAAGAAATGTTGAAGAAATTTAGCATGGAGACTTCCAAAGTATCGGTACTCCAATGAGCTCTTCTTGTAGATTAGATTCCTATAGTACTGATAAAAGTATGGATCTCAAATTATATAGAGGTATGTTAGGATCTTTGTTATATTTGACTGCTAGTAGGCCAGATATATTATTCAGTGTCTGCATGTGTGCTAGGTACCAAGTTAACCCTAAGGAACTTCATTTATTAGCTGTCAAAAGAATTTTTAAGTATTTGAATGGTACTAAAGACTTAGGATTATGGTATGATAGATAATCTAGCATTGACTTAATACGCTACACTAATTCAGACTTTGTAGGATGTAAATTAGATAGAAAATCTACTAGCGAAACTTGCTAATTTTTAGGTGTTAACTTAATCTCATGTTTAGCAAGAAACAAACTTCAGTGGCATTGTCCATAGCTGAGGCTGAGTATATAGCAGTTGAAAGTTATTATGCTCAAATTTTGTAGATTAAGCAGCAACTAGAAGACTATGGCATTAAACTTAAAGATATTCCAATGAAGTCTGATAATGCTAGTGCTATCAACTTAACTAAGAATCCTATTCTATACTCTAGAATAAAACACAGAAATTAGACAACACTTTATTAGAGATCATGTAAATAATGGTGATGTTGTACTTGAACATGTGTACTGATATGTAGCTCATAGATATTTTTACAAAACCTCTTGATGAGTCAAAGTTTTATGAAATTAGAAGGGAGCTAGGTATGCTTGACCCTTCAATCTAGTGAGTTGCTATGCTTGTTTGATTTTTATACACGCATGTGTTTATGATATTTGTATGAAACTTATGTCATATGAATTACCACTAATAAATCTTCATGTTGTTCATTTTTAAATATTTTTATAGATCAATTCTGAATTATTTTCAATTGATTCTTGAGTGCTTAAGTGCATTCATTGCATTTTGACCCTTGAGTTGCTGAAATCCATCATTCAATCCCCCATTAGGAGACCAGTTGGCCAACCTGATTGAGGATTCACCTGAGGGCAAATACTATAGAATGGAAGTTATTCTTAGCATTGAGGATTCCTCACATGTTGATAAGATTTTTGCAAAAGACTTGAATGTTCACAACATAATTTCTAGATGCATTACTCCTAGAAGTGGCAACTTTGATTATGTGAATGACAGGTACTTGAGCATTATGTTCCATATAGTTAGCCGTATACCCTTGAACCTACCCAGGATAATGATCTATGTTATGAAAGAAGTAGTAGGTAGACCTAGAGCAGCCCTACCCTGTGGCATGCTTCTCATCCACATTTTTATACATTTTGGAGTTAGAGTTAAAGGTGAAAATGTCAATCACCTTAGCAATGCTGATTTCTACAATGAGTGTACCCTGATTCATATGGAAATTTCTAAGGTAGATGGCCAATGGACAATAAGCAAAGGAAAGATGCAAGACCCTTCTGCATCTGTCCAGAGGGAGGGACCTTCGCTACCTCATGATTATTCTACTGGACCTCAGGCATTTCCTTCTTATTGTGGTTTTGTTGATCCTTCTGCTAATTATCCCTATATGTTTCAAGTAAATGATCTTATGACTATTGACCCCACTCCATCCATTGATGACAATCCTTCCATTGACAATAATCCTTTTGTTGTCCCATCTCATGATCCACCACCTGTCAGAATCCTTTCCAACCAAATCGTCCTATCATTGCCAAGATTGACCCAGATGATATGGACACATTGGTTCGAAGGATTTCTGATATTATTTCCATTGGAGGATCCGGGACCAGCTCATCTTCCTGTTCTACTGACTCATCCATTGTTCCCCACATCTCTTCCATGTTTGCTTTCTTGACAGAGATTAAATTGAGTGTACATGATTTACAACATAATGTCAATGTTATTAAGGGAAAAGCATTTAATTATGGTAAGATGGTGGACATCACAAAAATCTTTGCTAAAATTTGAAAGCTGAGAAATGACATGAATTCCCTGTTGGAGAGTGCCGGTGTAGCAAGCTCTGAGATTACTACATTTTGGGTCCGAACTGAATCAGCTCAGTCTGCTGTCACTAGCCTTTCAAATATTATTTCCCAATACCACAGCATTTCTTAGGTAATTCATAATTTCTTCACTCAGCTGTCTCCGCAGGAAGAAGATCCTTTTCACCGACCTGCTCCTCATCTGACTTCATCTCGTCCTTCTGGACATGGTCGCTCTCATGGATCTTCCTCCTCTCGAATCAATATTCTGGACTAATTCTATGTTTGATCATGTTTTTGGACTAATTCTTTGTTGGACTATATGATTTTTTTGACTACTAAGGACCAATATTTTTATTAGCTTGTATAAGTTTAATGGCTTGTATCTATGTAAAACTTTGATGTATGTGGTAGTTTGTACCTTGTATTATTTGCTTAATGTATAAAATCTTATGCTTATCTTTACATGATTATTATTTGATCTACTTATTTCATTCCTTGAAGAAAAGACATACAGTGAATACATGCATTGTAGGGAGAAACAATCTCCGAGGCATGCATGTTTTAAAAAATTGATAACAATTATCAATGCGAAAATTTAAAGATTACATACTAATCTATCTAACATGCATCAAGATCATATCTTTGCCTTGTATATAGGATCGATTGATCCAAAATATGCATATAAATAAAACTATCAAGATCATGTCTTGATCTTCAAGGCAAGAAGTCATACTTCTTATCTTGAAGCATGCCTTAAGATCTAGGGATCATATCACTTACCTTAAAGGCAATTGGCAAATCCTTTTATGCTCTGCAGTCGTTCAATCGTTCGACCTCTAGTATCGTCCACGCGAAGCCCCGAATGATCAGATTCCTGGGAGTGCTAGCTCGCAAAAAACAACTTTGCTGATCTTGAATCCTCCCACTTGAATTCTTTTTCTAGGATCCTCCACACTTCCGTTAGCACCAGAATCACCAGGATTTTCTATTCTAATTCTTTAGAAAATCAATTCACGATATATCGTGTGTTCTTTTTTTTTCTTCTGTGTGATCTGGTGAGGGATGTCCTCTATTTATAGTCTCTTTTTAGCCAGCCCATTAAATTCTAACATTTAGAATTCCGCCGCTTGGCAAAAACCAAAGAGACGCCGAACTGTAGCGCTTGGTTAATTCCGACATTCAGTAAAAACCAAAGAGTCGTCGAACTGTAGCGCTTGGTTAATTCCGACGGTAAAAACCAAAGAGTCGTCGAACCGTAGCACTTGGTTAATACAAAGAGGCACATTTATTCCATATAAATTCTAACACTTTAGAATTCCGATGGAATTGTTTGGAAAGATTAATGCAAGACATTAAATTCTATATGTGAATTTAATCTCTCAGACTTATGCGAGAGGTTTGGGTTTAGTTTTTGGTTTAAGCTAATTGAATTTATTGGACTGAACCCACATAGATCATGGTTCTAGCCCAAATCAAATTTGGCTAGTCCCAAATCTATTTAAATCCAAATCAAGTCTAATTTTAAATTAATATTTGAAATTGACTAGTCTTTCTAATAGACTTAAACCAAATTGAATTTTATTCAATTGTACTTAACCCAATTGAGATAATTCAATCAATTAAATTGATTAATTAAATCATATTCGATTCTCATATATCGTTGATAAGCAAACAATCATCCTAGGAAACTTCTATGCGTGTGACTCTCTAGGTTCGAACCTAAGCCAGTAGCATAGAAACAACTTTCTATACTAATCGATGTGCCCATCTAGCAATGGAACCCGACGTCCGGATAGATCGAAGAGTTGCCGAGCAAACTCCAAGAACCCTAAGAAACAGTTACCGTATAATTCATCCTCTTGACCACAAATTCTAAGGATGGCTTAAGAGCCTGTCAACTCTAAATAGCAAATCCATAAAGTGATTTCAATTTTAGTGATCATGTGACTTTCACATGAAGTGCCTTGGCCAAGGTCTTGCTAAATTAAAACA
Source organism: Calamus simplicifolius (assembly GCA_900491605.1). Taxonomy (NCBI): domain Eukaryota; kingdom Viridiplantae; phylum Streptophyta; class Magnoliopsida; order Arecales; family Arecaceae; genus Calamus; species Calamus simplicifolius. Next base: position 358,202 of record UESW01004070.1, on the reverse strand, counting down.
CAAGCATTTCTCCTTTTAACGGGATAGGTCAAATTCCATCTTGATCCACAATTGACTACCACAAGTACTTGAGTGCACCCAGTAACCTTTCGTAGCTGGATTAGAAATCCAGGTGGTCCGGCACCTTAGTACAATGAGTTGCTTGTAAGCCACTGGTTGTGATCTTCAGGTCTAAAGGATACTTATACCTATATCTTCTCGGATTAACTCTTGACAGTAGAGTATCCGGAAATGAGTCACGTTCGGTGAAATGTACTCCTATACTTTCACCTATATGTCATACCAGTGTCTCTACACTCCTTGGTTAAGAGGACAACCAACAAATATGATATACAACATCATATAATTGATAGTACTATGGCCCTGTCATAGTATATCATTTGGTCGTGAACCTTTTTGAAGACCTTAAAAGATAAATCCTCTTTTATCGTGAAGGAAGATCCTAAGGGCTTCATTACAATCAGGAGTATTAAGAAGATGTTCTTGTAATGAATAAACTGCCAAATAACTTTTATTAATATATCAATTTATATACAATTTATATTAGTACAATCATCAAATGATTGGCTTTAGGATACAATTCCCAACAAACTCCCACTTAGCCTAAAGCCACTCATTACAGTATCTAATACCCATCTTCAACTTATAGTTGTCAAACTCCTTGATGTTGAGTGCTTTAGTAAATGGGTCACCTAGGTTTTCCTTTCCATCAATCTTCTGAAGATTTATGTCACCTCGGTCTACAATCTCTCGAATAAGATGAAACCAGTGCAGTATGTGCTTGGTGCGCTGATGTGCTCGTGGTTCCTTTGCTTGAGCTATGGCACCAGTGCTGTCACTGTACAACAGGACTGGTCCATCTATGGAAGGTGTCACTCCAAGCTCGGAGATGAACTTTCGCAGCCACACAGCTTCTTTCAGCATCTGATGCAGCGATGTACTCTGTCTCGCACACCGAATCTGCCACTGTATGTTGCTTGAAACTTTTCCAGCAAACAGCTCCACCATTCAGGATAAACATGAAACCCGATACACTTTTGCTATCATCATGATCTGATTGGAAACTGGAATCAGTATATCCAACAAGTTTCAAATCAGACTCTCCATAGACTAACCACTGGTCCTTAGTATTTCTCAAATACTTAAGGATTGTCTTAACAACTTGCCAGTTTTTCTCCTGGATCAAATTGGTATCTACTACTACTCCTAGTGAGTATGCCACATCTGGTCTTGTACATGTCATGGTGTACATAATCGATCCCACTGCCGAAGCATATGGAATTTGACTCATACGTTCTCTTTCATTAGGAGTTGTCGGACAATCCTTCTTAGAAAGATGAATTTCATAGCCTATCGGAAGATAGCCATTCTTGGAATTCTCCATGCTAAACCTCTTTAGCACTGTGTCAATGTACGTAGATTGGGATAAACCAAGCATCCTCTTAGATCTATCTCTATAGATCTTCATCCCTAGGATGTATGATGCTTCTCCTAGATCTTTCATGGAGAATTATGATGATAACCATGTCTTTATTCCTTGTAATGCAGGAATATCATTCCCGATTAAGAGAATATCATCCATATAATACAAGAAATACAATAATGGAATCGTTAGCCATTTATAAATGCAAGGTTCTTCTTTATTTTTAATAAAGCCATAAGATTTGATCACTTTATCAAATCATATGTTCCAACTCCTAGATGCTTGCTTAAGTCCATAAATGGACTTCTGTAGCCTGCACACTTTAGACTCATCTTCAGATATAAAACCTTCAGGCTGTATCATATACACCTATTCTTCTAAATCACCATTTAGAAAAGCGTTTTAACATCCATCTGCCAAATCTCATAATCGAAGTGTGCTGCTATAGCTAGCATAATCCGAATGGATTTCAGCATTGCCACAGGAGAAAATGTTTCGTCATAGTCAATACCATAACGTTGACGATACCCCTTAGCAACCAGACATGCTTTATAGGTCTCAACCTTTCCGTCTGTGCCTCTTTTCCTCTTGAAAACCCACTTACACCCTATGGGTTTTATCCCTTCGGGTGGGTCAACTAATGTCCATACATTATTGTCCTTCATGGAGTCAAGTTCAGATTTCATGGCCTCAAGCCATTTATTAGAGTCAGTCCTTTGCATAGCATCCATATAGGTGATCGGATCCTCGTTGTTCTCATCGAGTTCAACAGGATCATCATTCTGGACCAAGAAACCTAAGTATCTGTCCGGTTGATGTGGTACTCTACCAGATCGCCTTAATGGTGCATCTAAAATGGGTTTTGAGTTTGATCTAATCAACTCAGATTCTAAGGGTTCACTGGTTTGTGTTGTTCCTTCTACTTGATGAACTTCCTCAAGTTCAACATTAGAGCTATTTGTTCCTTCACTAAGGAACTCCTTTTCAAGAAAAACTGCTCTATTACTAATGAACAACTTTTGTTCTTCAGTATTGTAGAAGTAATATCCTTTGGTTTCTTTCGGAGCTGACAAAAAAAATATTTGTCAGATTTGGGTTCAAGTTTGTCTGATTTTGCACGTTTCACATAAGCCGGACACCCCCAGACTCTCAGATAGGTAATAACCGGTTTATGTCCATACCACATCTCATGTGGAGTTTTAGAAACAGACTTACTTGGAACCTTATTAAGAATATGACAAGCTGATTCTAATGCGTATCCCCAAAATGATATTGGCAAGCTGCAAAACCCATCATGGACCGAACCATGTCTAACAGAGTTCGATTCCTTCTTTTCGACACACCATTATGCTGCGGTGTTCCAGGAGGAGTCCATTGGGAGAGAATCTCATTCTCTCTTAAATATGTCACAAATTCATTGGAAAGGTATTCGCCTCCTCGATCTGATCGAAGGGTCTTAATACATTTTCTGTTTGTTTTTCTACTTCTTTATGATATAGTTTGAACATTTCAAACGACTCAGATTTATGTCTCATAAGATAGACATAACCAAACCTAGAAAGGTCGTCTGTAAAAGTAATGAAGTAGTAATATCCACCTTTGGCACAAGTGCTCATTGGTCCACATACATCAGTATGTACTAGACTCAATAGCTCTTTGGCTCTTTCACCTTTTCCAGTAAAAGATGACTTGGTCATTTTACCAAGAAGACAGGATTCACAGGTAGTTAATGATTCACAATCATCAACTCGAAGGATGCCCTCCTGAGTTAACCTGTTTAATCTGTTCTTATTGATATGACCCAGCCGATGGTGCCAAAGATAAATGTCTGTGACATCAGTTATTCTAGGCGCTTACTTGAATTGTACACTACATTCACAGGCTGTGATAATATATAAATGCCATTAGATAAATGCCCAGTCATTACAGTGACTCCATTCATAATGATATTCAAAGTAACATCCTTTATTGAAATTTCATAATTACTTTTGGCCAGAAGGCCTACAGAAATTACGTTCAACAAGAACGTTGGGCAAAAATGACAATCATTTAGTATAATGACATTTCTATTGAAAACTATTTCAAGAACTCCTAATGCCAGTACTGGAACTAATCTTCCATCGCCGACATTAAGGAATCTTTCATTGTCCTCAAATCTTCTGGTGACCTGTAGTCCCTGCAATGAATTGCAAATGTTAAAAGGACTCCCGGTATCCAATACCCAGGTCTGATTATCATATACAGAAAAATTACAAGGTGTTATCATATAAATACCTTGTTGAGCAACATCTTGCTCCTTTTTCTTCTTTGGCCTGTTTTGATCAAGTGTGGCAATGTAAAGAGGACAGTTCCTCTTCCAGTGCCCTTGCATCTTGCAGTGAAAGCATTCAGCTTGACTTTTATCAACTTTCTTCTTCTGCATCTGACCCCTTATAGATGTCCTAGCATGTTGCACCTTTTTATTATTCTTTTTCTTCTTCCCTTTCCCAAAGGGTTTACGCCCTACCTTAGATCCTTCAACCACATTAACCAAACCCTTAGAGAGCTGGTTATCCTTCTCAAAGTTCTGTAACAACCCCAACAAACCGTGGTAGTTGACTGCAGGCTTTGTCATTCGAAAATGAGTAAGGAAAGGTCGGAAGGATGGAGGCAAGGAATTCAGGATCGCATCTTTTCCCAACTGCTCATGTAAGGGAAAGCCGAGCTTGCTTAGGAGTTCTATCTTCTCGATCATGTACAATACATGATCAGTGACAGGAGATCCATCCCTCATTCGAGCATTGAAAATAGCACAACTAGTCTTGTGCCTTTCAACATCGTCGGGTGTGCCGAAAGATTCATTCAACGCTTGAATGATTTCTTCTGGCTGAGCATTCTCGAACCGGCGACCGAATTCATCGTTCATTGCTGCTAGCATGATACAACGCACGCTAGTTCTATCATTGAGCCACTTCTGATAAGTGTCTCTCTCAGAACTTTGGGTGTTTGCATCAGGTATCTTTGGTGCAGGATTATTCAGAATATATAGAATCCTCTCATGCTCAAGGACGATCTTAAGTTTTCTGAACCAGCTATTGAAATTGGAACCATTCAACTTGTCACTATCCAATAGGGACCTTAATGATAAATTAGTGGCCATGTTCTGCATAAGGAAAAACTAAAGTTTATTAGTATATAAATTGATTCAGTCTAAAGACTTGGACTTTAGTCTAAAGATTCTCCCACTATTTTGTTCAAATTGGCAGCCTCTACACCCCAATTCGAAGAATTATTCTTAATTCTTTAGCGGGCACTAAGATCTACATAAACTACATACAGGCCCAAGTGAAGCTTGGCTAACCCATATGCATCTAAGAGTAGGTTCAAAACCAATTGTTTCCCAAACAATTCTTAGTGTTCAGTTTTGCCCCATACCTCTTCAGCAGGCATGAAGTGCCTCCACTGAAAGTTCTGGTTAGGTCCAACCATTAAATGATATAATCAGTGTAACCTATCAATAGACAACCAAGCCCGAGTGAAGCTCGGCTCACCTGACTGTCTATTTAATAGTTACGCTGACTTATCATATAATGAATGATAATTCCGATGGTTGACAAGCACCAGGCATGGAGTGCCTCCAATGATTATCAAGACATCAGACTCATTATCACCCACCTTAATGGGAGGCTATGATCTAGTTATCATATAACTATTTCATTTTAAGGACCTAATAATTTTAGAGGATTTAATAATCTGAAGATAAATTGACTAATCAAGTTCTCCCACTGAATCTATAAAATCGGTAGAATGAAACAAGATTAAGTCAGGTTAAGTGGCACCTAAATCAGTCAGACTGATTTCCTTATAGGCATGGGTCAACCCGAATCAGGTAAATGATCTGAATCATAAATGGTTCACCACATTGACCAGGTGAGTGAGATCGATGGGAGGGATATGCCATTAACTCGTTAAAGACGCATCAATACGAGTAGCTCCCAATTAAAAACCATTCGATCGTTGATCCTAGAGCAACTTGCCAACTCACCTTGACATCATATGGTTAACCAATTCTGATTTGACCATCTAAGAGATTCATGCTCAACCACGGAGCCTAATCTACTTCCATTTGGTTTAATCAAAGAGAAGGACATGATCAACTACAACTATTGTTTGATTTAGAGCATTCTTAACCTAATCTAATTAGATTTGATCAAATACTCTTTTAGTCCAGTTGATTTAAACCTTAGGGTCTAACCCTTTATGGACCCGATTTAGCTAACCCAAAGGATTAAATATATTTCATGTTTACATGTCATATATTTCAATCAAGCATCACATGTATTATGTTACTACTCATAATTCCTATATTTAGATCATATCTAAAGAGATTATGAATTAACATTTGACATTCAAATTAGACTCTCATAAATATTTGTATGTTTCATAACATAGACATCATGCCATCATATATCATATCTATGTTTTATACTAAACATGCAAATATCATGTTTTATACAACATCAATATGTATCAAATATAAAACATATTTTGAGAGTGTGTGTAATCAGTGTTTTGAAGCCAAAGATCAATTTAAATTATCACGACAATATGTCACAGAATACCTCATTGAATGGGTAATTTGGATTTTCAATCCATCTGTGAGACCTGTGATTTGTTTTAGCCTTGATTACACAATTAATAGGAGCATTAATTTACATGCAATAAATTAGATCAATACGAAACCATCGCTCTGATACCATTTGTAAGGAGAAACAATCTCCGAGGCATGCATATTTTAAAAATTGATAACAATTATCAATGCGAAATTTAAAGATTACATATTAATCTATCTAACATGCATCAAGATCATATCTTTGCCTTATATATAGGATCGTTTGATCTAAAATATGCATATAAATAAAACATCAAGATCATATCTTGATCTTCAAGGAAGAAGTCATACTTTTATCTTGAAGCATGCCTTAAGATCTAGGGATCATATCACTTACCTTAAAGGCAATTGGTAAATCCTTTTATGCTCTGCAGCCGTTCAATCGTCCGGCCTCTAGTATCGTCCATGCGAAGCCCCGAATGATCGGATTTCCAGGAGTGCTAGCTCGTGAAAAATGACTTTGCTGATCTTGAATCCTTCCACTTGAATCTTCCTCAAGATCCACCAGGCTTTTGCTAACACCAGAATCACCAGGATTTTCTATTCTAATTCTTTAGAAAATCAATTCACGACATATCGTGTGTTTTTTTTTTTTCTTCTGTTGATCTGGTGAGGGATGTCCTCTATTTATAGTCTCTTTTTAGCCAGCCCATTAAATTCTAACATTTAGAATTCCATCGCTTGGCGAAAACCAAAGAGACGCTGAACCGTAGCGCTTGGTTAATTGCAACGTTCGGTAAAAACCAAAGAGTCCGAACCGTAGCGTTAATTCGACGTTCGGTAAAAACCAAGAGTCGAACCATAGCGCTTGGTTAATTCTGATGTTCGGAAAAACCAAAGAGTCGTCGCGCTTGGTTAATACAACGAGGTGCATTTATTCCATATAAATTCTAACACTTTAGAATTCCGATGGAATTGTTTGAAGAATATTAATGCAAGACATTAAATTCTATATGTGAATTTAATCTCATCAGACTTATGCGAGAGGTTTGGGGTTTTTGGTTTAAGCTAATCTGAATTTATTGGACTGAACCCACATAGATCATGGTCCTAGCCCAAATCAAATTTGGCTAGTCCTGAATCTATTTAAATCCAAATCAAGTCTAATTTTAAATCAATATTTGAAATTGACTAGTCCTTCTAATAGACTTAAACCAAATTGAATCTTATTCAATTGTACTTAACCCAATTGAATTCAATCAATCAAATTGATTAATTAAATCATATACGATCAATTGATCAGCAAATAGATCATCCTAGGAAACTTCTATGCGTGTGACTCTCTAGGTTCGAACCTAAGCCGGTAGCATAGAAACAACTTTCTATACTAATCGATGTGCCCATCTAGCAATGGAACCCGACGTCGGATAGGTCGAAGAGTTGCCGAGCAAACTCCAAGAACCCTAAGAAACAGTTACCGTATAATTCATCCTCTTGACCACAAATGCTAAGGATGGCTTAAGAGCCTGTCAACTCTAAATAGCAAATCCATAAAGTGATTTCAATTTTAGTGATCATGTGACTTTCACATGAAGTGCCTTGGCCAAGGTCTTGCTAAATTGAAACACAAGCATTTCTCCTTTTAACGGGATAGGTCAAATTCCATCTTGATCCACAACTGACTACCACAAGTACTTGACTGCACCCAGTAACCTTTCGTAGCTGGATTAGAAATCCAGGTGGTCCGGCACCTAAGTACAATGAGTTGCTTGTAAGCCACTGGTTGTGATCTTCAGGTCTGAAGGATACTTATACCTATATCTTCTCGGATTAACTCTTGACAGTAGAGTATCCGGAAATGAGTCACGTTCGGTGAAATGTACTCCTACACTTTCACCTGTATGTCATACCAGTGTCTCTACACTCCTTGGTTAAGAGGACAACCAACAAATATGATATACAACGTCCTATAATTGATAGTACTATGGCCCTATCATAGTATATCATTTGGTCGCGAACCTTTTTAAGGACCTTCAAAGATAAATCCTCCTTTATCGTGAAGGAAGATCCTAAGGGCTTCATTACAATCAGGAGTATTAAGAAGATGTTCTTGTAATGAATAAACTGCCAAATAACTTTTATTAATATATCAATTTATATACAATTTACATTAGCACAATCATCAAATGATTGGCTTTAGGATACAATTCCCAACATGCATATCCTTTCACCTTCTTTTTGTTTGATGACAAAAAGGGAGAGAAATGGAATGCATAAATTGGTTTCACTTTTTTTTTTCTTTTTCTTTCACATTTTTTTTAGTGGTATCAAATGGAATGTATACATTGATTTTAAAATTTTTGAAAGAGGAGAAATGGAACTTATTTATCTCATTCCTCTGTTTCTACTTTGGAAAGAATTTGAAATATATACTCTACTTTTGAAAATTTTAATGTTTCAAAACCAAAGGGGAGTTGTGCTTTTATCTTTTAAATATCATAGCTTATTTGTTCTTGAAACTTAAGGTTTCGGCACAACACATGATGCGTGTCATAGCGCAATGATTAAAATACCTTAATTTCACTAATCTGAGGTAGAGTAGCGATAGTAAGGAGTGGAATCCACAGGAACTTTTAATGGTTATTTTGAAATAAATTTATGTAATTAAAAATTTTAATAAACAGATAATTGGCAGTGAAAATAATTAAGATATGATCTATCTTAATTAGAGTACGGCCTATATTCATAGATCACAATCCATCCCTTTTAAAGAATAGATCAATCAAAAATTATTTTCTCTTAAAGAATATTCAATAAAAATTAGATATAAATAAATACTTTATTTCATAGCATCCAAAGGAATACATTAAAATTAAAACTAAAAATTCTTCTTTCTTGATGAAGGCAACAGAAGGTTTAGAGCCACCCAAGAACATATATTGACAATGTTTTACTTGTAAATGTTTAAAGCATAATTTATTGAGTATTAGTCAATTATATGATGGACTTTAAGGTGATTTTTGAATTATCTGTTTGTATTATTTCTAATTCTGCTAACAATTGCATAAAATTCATTGGTCATAGGCATGAAAATATTTATATTATTGATTTGAATGATTTAAATAATCATAATTTTGACTGTCTAGTTGCTATAAATGCTAAAGTAGATGAATCTAGTTGGTTATGGTATTGTAGACTTACATATATTAGCATGGATCTTCTTTTAAAATTACTTAAAAAGGATTTAGTGAAAGGTTTGCCAAAATTGAATTTTAAAAAAAATAAGATTTGTGATGTATGCGAATTTGAAAAACAAACTAGAGTTTCATTTAAGTCCAAAAATATGATTTCAACTTCTAGGCCATTGAAATTATTGCATATGGATTTATTTGGGCCGACTAGAACCACAAGTCTAGACGGCAAGCATTATGGATTTGTAATTATCGATGATTTCTCTCTATTTACTTAGGTTTTACTTTTAGCTAGTAAAGATAAAGCATTTTTAGTATTTTTTTAAAATTTATTCAAAAAGATTACAAATGAAAAAAAAGTTTCGGTTTTAACAATTTGAAGTGATCATGGAAAAGAATTTAAAAATCATCTTTTCAAAAAATTTTGTAATGAGCATGACATAAATTATAATTTTTCTGTACCTAGGATACCTCAACAAAATGGGATGGTAGAGAAAAAAATAGAACTTTAAAAGAAATGACCCATACCATGTTGTGTGAGAGCAATCTCCAAATACTTTTGGGCAAAAGGAATCAACACTGCTTACTATATTTTAAATAGAGCCTTAATAAGACCAATTTTAAAAAAGACCCCATATAAGCTTTACAAAAATAGAAAACCCAATATTACATATTTTTATGTTTTTGGATGTGATTATTTTATTTTGAATAATAAAAAATCTAATCTTGATAAATTTGATGCAAAATCTGATGAAGATATTTTTTTTGGCTACTCTTCCTCTAGTAGAGCATATAGAGTTTTCAATAAAGATACCTTAGTAGTTAAAGAGTTTATTCATGTTGTAATTGATGAAGCTAATGATCTTTCATCAAGAGAAAGAAAGGTAGTTGATGATGCAGGTGATATTGAAAATCAAGTAAACGAACTTATCTTGGATGATAAAGAGGACTCAATAGTCTAAGACAATTAAGAAAAGGTAAATGTCATCATCAATCATGAAGAATCTCAAGGTAATCATAACTTAGAAAGAGGTTGGAGGTATGTATATAATCATCCCAAAGAATTTATTATTGGTGATTCTTCACATGGTGTTAGAACTAGATCTTCATTTAGAGATGTATGTAATAACCTAGCATTTGTTTCACATTGAACCTAAATGCTATGATGACGCTAAGGATGATGTAGATTGGATCAATGCTGTGCATGAAGAATTAAACCGATTTAAAAGAAACAATGTATGGACATTAGTAGATAGACCACATGATCATCTAATTATTGGGACTAAATGGGTATTTAGAAAAAAAAATGGATGAACATGGTAACATAGTTAGACATAAAGCAAGACTAGTAGCTAAATGTTATAATTAGGAAGAAGAATTTGATTTTGATGAAACTTATGCTCATGTTGCCAGACTAGAAGCTATTAGATTACTACTTACTTTTGCATACTTTATGAATTTTAAATTATATCAAATGGATGTCAAGAGTGCTTTCTTAATGGATATATTGCCGAACAAATATTTGTTAAACAACCATCAGGATTTGAGAATAACTTGTTTCCAAATCATGTTTTCAAATTAAATAAAGCTTTGTATGGTTTGAAATAGGCTCCTCAAGCATGGTATGATAGGTTAAACAAATTCTTGATTAGCAATAAATTCATTAGAAAAAATATTGGCATAACTTATTTATCAAAAGAGAAAATGATGATATGCTTATAGTTTAAATTTATGTAGATGACATCATTTTCGGTGCTACTAATGAATTATTATGTTAAGACTTTGCTAAGCTTATGCAAAGAGAGTTCGAGATGAGCATGATGGAAGAATTAAATTATTTTTTGGGTACAAATAAAGCAAAATGATGAAGGAATCTTCATTTGCCAAAGCAAGTACATCAAAGAAATGTTGAAGAAATTTAGCATGGAGACTTCCAAAAGTATCAGTACTCTAATGAGCTCTTCTTGTAGATTAGATTCCTGTAGTATTAATAAAAGTATAGATAAAAAATTATATAGAGGTATGATAGGATCTTTGTTATATTTGACTGTTAGTAGGCCAGATATATTATTCAGTGTCTGCATGTGTGCTAGGTACCAAGTTAACCCTAAGGAACCTCATTTATTAGCTGTCAAAAGAATTTTTAAGTATTTGAATGGTACTAAAGACTTAGGATTATGTTATGATAGATAATCTAGCATTGACTTAATAGGCTATACTAATTCAGACTTTGTAGAATATAAATTAGATAGAAAATCTACTAGCGAAACTTGCCAATTTTTAGGTGTTAACTTAATCTCATGTTTAGCAAGAAACAAACTTTAGTGGCATTGTCCATAGCTAAGGCTGAGTACATTGCGGCTGAAAGTTATTGTGCTCAAATTTTGTAGATTAAGCAATAATTAGAAGACTATGGCATTAAACTTAAAGATATTCCAATAAAGTCTGATAATGCTAGTGCTATTAACTTAACTAAGAATCCTATTCTATACTCTAGAACAAAACACATAGAAATTAGACAACACTTTATTAGAGATCATGTAAATAATGGTGATATTATACTTGAGCATGTGTGTAATGATATGTAGCTCATAGATATTTTACAAAACCTTTTGATGAGTCAAAGTTTTGTGAAATTAGAAGGGAGCTAGGTATGCTTGACCCTTCAATCTAGTGAGTTGCTATGCTTGTTTGATTTTTTTACTCGCATGTGTTTATGATCTTTGTATGAAACTTATGTCACATGAATTACCACTGATAAATCTTCATGTTGTTCATTTTTAAATATTTTTATAGATCAATTCTGAATTATTTTCAATTGATTCTTGAGTGCTTAAGTGCATTCATTGAATTTTGACCCTTCAGTTGTTGAAATCCATCATTCAATCCCCCATTACTACAAGAAAATACTGAAATAGCGACGCAAATTTAGCGACGCAATTATGCGTTCGCGAATTGCGACGCCTGTGACAATAAAATATTACGACGCAATTAGCGACGCATTAGCGACTCAATTAACCAGAAACTCAAAAAGAATTAATTTTTTAATATTGCAACGCAAATAATGCATCGCAATATTTTTAAATTAATTTTTTATTAAATATAAATATCAAAAAAAATATTGAGATGCAACACAATGTTGCAATATTTTTAAAAGAATTAAATATGTTAAATAGCGACGCAATAAATCAGAAAATTAGAAAAATTATTTTTAATTTAGCGACGCACCAATTGCATCGCAAATAATTTAAATAAATTAAATTTTATAAAATTTAAATATCGGAAAAAAATATTGCAACGCAACACAGTGCGTCGCAATATTTTTAAAAGAATTAAATATATTAAATAGCGATGCATTAGCGATGCAATAAACTAAAAATTTAAAAAAATTATTTTTAATTTAGCGACGCACCAATTGCGTCTCAAATAATTTAAATGAAATTAAATTTTTAAAGTAGAAATATTAGAAAAAAATATTGCGATGCAACTCAGTGCATCGCAATGTTTAAAAAAATTTAAATATTTTAAATAGCGACGCATTAGCGACGCAATAAACCAAAAAATTAGAAAAATTATTTTTTAATTTAGCGACGCAATAAATGCATCACAATTATTTTAAATAAAATTAAATTTTATAAAGTATAAATATGAGAAAAAATAATTGCGACGTAACACAGTGCGTTGCAATGTTTTTAAAAAAATAATTATGTTAAATAGCGACGCATTAGCGACGCAATAAACCAAAAAATTAATTAGGAAAATTATGTTTTAATATAGCGACGCACTTGTTGCATCATAATTATTATAATTAAAATTAATTTTTATATAATATAATTATTATATTAAAAAATTACGATGTAACCCTTTGCGTCGCAATGTATTTAAAAAATTAATTATGTTAAATAGCGATCGATCCAAAATCGATCGTGACCGATCGGAATAAGGGCTTGGATCGATCGCAACCCTCGGATCGTCGCCGATCGGACCGATCGCCATGGTTCGAGATCGGTCGTGATCGATCGGGATCAGGGCTTGGATCGATCGCAACCATCGATCGTCAGCGATCTCAGACCGATCGCATCGGTCTGGAATCGGTCATGGCCGATCGGGATGAGGGCTTGGATCGATCGCAACCGTTGGATCGTCGCCGATCGGACCGATCGCCACGGTCCGAGATCGGTCGTGGCCGATCGGGATCATGGCTTGGATCGATCGCAACCATCGGATTGTCGCCTATCGGATCGATCGCGATGGTCTGAGATCGTTGATCG